>JASCZI010181435.1:31188-62319 GCA_036250425.1 Stylosanthes scabra
GTGATCTCCGGTTTCATAACTGAGAAAGATCAGACAGAAGATAACAACAGATTAATCATGAGTATTCACCCAAATAATGGGGCCAGGAAACACCTAGTCCAACTTACTTTATACTGGTCCCTGATATATCAAACTCCAAATGTATGCAGGAGCGATCAGATGCAGGTTTGTGAAGCTCCCTTTGAACAGCAACATTAACCCTTCAAGAAAATAGCCAATAGATTTTTTGGTATGGTTTACAAAAAATAAAATAAAACAATGGCCTTAATAGTAGAATGCACAACTCCAGGCACCTGCATGGATGATGAATGTCAAATACGGCATTCCCATTTGTCATATTTAGGTTATTAGCATCATAAGCTGAAGTGGCGGCAGGATCATGAATCACTACTCGGTATTCAGCAATTGCAGCTGTATAGGGAGTAGAAACAGTGTTAACATCATCCTCATCCCGCAATAATTGATCCAACTCCGGCCATAGAGATTCTTTCCTATAAAGCAAAAGCCAAATCATGTCATTTGACAAGCTAAAGAAGCAGTAGAGATACTTAATACAATTTTAATGAGTGACAGTGCTTATCAGACTTCATTTCAGCAACTATATAACTGATACAAGAACAGAACAAGGATGGGAGTATATTTACCAGGCAGAAAAATCATCCTCTATAGATTGATCATCATCACCTAGACCAACTGGAACAAGACGCTTTGCACCTGTAGCAAACAAGACAATATGTATAAGAACCACTTTAACATCATTAACTTGAGTACAATGTAAAAAATTAGATGCATACAGTTACATGCTCAACATCTAACTTCAGATCATTATAACTCCATACATGTAAAGTTTAACATGAAAGTCTACATCCCAGATTTTAAATAAACTCAGATTACGAATTGTGATTCAATGGTCAATAGAACAATGTGAGTGCAGTCTGTGTGTCAACCATCGTGACTTTTTGGACAAGGATTCACTTATCTGATTACTCAACTAACGAATAACAAATTACAAAGAGGCAATCCCTTGTACATCCTTAACCAACAAAGGAATCTGTCATGACTAAATATAAGATTTTTTAGCATTTTGATAATAGAATCAGAATTTGCAATGTCTATCTAGAATTTGACAATACGAAAACAATTCTTTTTAAGGAAAATAGACCTTTTTCGCGGCATAACCAAAAACTCCCTAAGCAAAGGGGAAAAAAACACGGGAAGTTTCACTAGTGTGTTAACTTTTTGGATATGATGAGAATTGAGAGACCTCTCTAAAATTTTAATCAACAATGATAATGGTGGCACTGTGAAAATACAATGGAGCAGACATTCCAATTTCAATACCAGTGAATTGAAGGTTACATACCTTGCTCACTAAGATCCTCATCAAGAACCTTCCCTATCTGTTTCAAAAGAAAAAATATCACTTTGTGCTCTTTCTTATTATTCTTTTCCAAAAAAAAAAGTAAGAACATGAGTTGTACCTTGTTAAAATGTTCATATTGCCTGTTACCTAGGCCAAAAACTCCATATGTAAGATGTTGAAGCCAGGTTCCCCTCTCCTCTTTCCCCTAAAATTTAGGCACCCCAAAACTTAGAAGTTGGAATCATTGAATGGAATATGAGAATTTATAAGAGAGAAATCATAAATCAATGATTTACTTAAATAATTTAATAACTACCAACCTCGGTAAACCATTTGTAGAATCTTGCAGCATTGTCAGTTGGCTCTCCATCTCCATAACTGCCATATCAAGTCCAATACATCAAATCAAACCAAATACACCAGCATAGATTCTAAAAACACTAGATGCATTTCACCAATTGTTACATGCATACTTACGTTGCTACCATGAAAAATGCAAGAGTCTCTTTTTTCAGCTTCTCTTCATACTGATCATCATCCATTGCATAGTCATCCTGGTTAAAATTAAATACACTAGGCAGCTAAGTCAAAGCTATCTTACACATTGTCATATTGAAGTTTCATAAGAATAATACCAAATGCTCAAAAGGTCAGCAGAGAAATTTACTACCAAGTCTCAAATATACAATCAAAACAAAGAGAAATTCCAAGCCTATTCAACTTACCAGGTCAACAACTTTTACAGCCGCTTTTTCATATCTTGCCTTGACCTCTTCTGCTAAAGCCTATGATAACCAGAGGAAATGGCACATTAGTTATACCACATTATAGCTAAACTATATCAAATTGACTGTGAATACCAAAACACTAAAGTAGTTTGACTGTTTTGAATTAATTTCCCATAATCATCAACTAGTCAAGCATAATAGTAGTAAAAAAGGGCAGCCCGGTGCACAAGCATCCCGCAATAAAATATTTAAAATTTCAATATACACAACTAGACAAAGTAGTCATTGTTATGAGCCCAGAGACAGATAATATTTCAACCACTTACCCCATCCCCCATCCACACTGGAGATCAAACCTTACTGAAAAGGATCGGTTTCAACTGCCATTAACTAACAGCACCTCCATTCTTTGGTGTTTCCAAAGAGGGATAGCATAAATAGACGAAGACATCAGCCATAAACACCGGTTACTATACATTAAAGGTCTGTCATTAAGTAATTAAGTTTGGCATAGATATCATTGGTAGTATCCAACAAAAGAAACAGCAAAAGCTGATCATGAAGACATTGCTGGTCCATTTCCAGTGCATAATTTCTACCCCTCTCTTTATGCCCCAAGAAATTTGAAGAAAACAAAAGAGGAAAATGAAGAAGAATGCCAACAGATAAAAGCAACTTCAAAAACGGGTCAAGTATCAGCGTAAATAATACGGCTGCACACATACAGTTTCATCATTCATCAATTTAAATTTCAGTCACCAAAAGGCATAGTACCATTTGGTACTACATAAAAGCATCTATTCTCAAAAAAGGAGCTCATGTCCTCATCTCAATCTCAATTTACCATCTAACCATTAGCATTACTTTAGCACACAAAGGTGGTGTTCCACTATCATTAACAAGGATACAAAATCAACGAAACGAACAAAAGCTACAACCCGCAACTACAACAAAAAAACACAAAATTCAGAAATTAATAAAAAATTAAAAGAAATCAAAAGAGGAATATACCTTAGCAAAGCCCTCAGCTGTACCAGTTTGAGTACCAAAGAAGATAGTGACCTTAGTCTTCCCTGAACCAACGTCGACTTCGTCATCCTCATCCTTCACCAACGGCTTCGGCACGATCACCGGCCTCACCTCCCTGCTCCGATCCGAAGATTTCTTCCAGAAGAAGATCAGCAGCCCAATTATCAGTGCCGCCGAGGTCGTGGCGATCAGGACCACCGAATCCGAGACGGAGTCGCCGAGCGACACGCCCAGCACCGACTCAATTGTACGGACAAGATCGGAGTTCGAAGACATCGCGGGCGAGCAAGCGAGTTGGATCGGAGAAGGACTGAGTCAACTAGCGAGTCAAAATTTGAGGAACGGGCTCCGATTCAGTCTTCTGCACTTCCCTCTCGCGGAACCCTAGATGGTAGCTGTGGTAAAGAGAGAGAAAGAGGGAAGTGAGAAGAAGAAGAAGAAGAAGAAGAAGAAGAAGAATCACGAGAGCGAAGTTAGACCAGAAAATTAGGGGCAGTTGCTCATTTGATTTGGAATTATATCAATGTCACTTTCAGTGTATAAAGATTTAGATTTATTATGAGTGATTTATTTACATTTACGAGTATCTACCTTGCAAGTTGCAGGTTGTGAGCGAGAAAGACGAGGGCAGGCGATCGCCGTTGACAACTTTCCTCCAAGATCTTTGTCCAAAAAGATAGCTTTTGTGTTTCCTATTGTTTATTACTATATTTTTTGAGGTGCATCGTGGACAGAAAAAATGACCAACAGACTAAGATCTTTCTCCACGAATATTCATATTTTTATTAGTTTTTCAAAATAAAATTAAATAATGATCTTCCTTCTATATATGTAAAGACTTTTTGTCACCAAAAACAAAGACCTTTTTCATTATAAAATTGAAAAATTATAAACCGCCGCGATTTTTGTTATAGCCATTAATTTTGATTAATTTTAATTATAAAATTAATATAAAATTAATATATAATTAAGATTAATTTTTAAAAATATTAAAATATCGATATGTCACAATTTTTTTACATATTAAATAATCTTCTTATAAAATTATCTTTTTTCATTCCTAATATGTGAATAAAATTTTAAAATGATGTAGTATCAAAATAATTTCTCAGATTTTAATTGTACTACTTTGATTTTGAGCTAATTTCTAATGATGAATCAATACTAAAATAATAATTTGACACCGTCATTATACTAAATTAATAAAACGACCTCATTTTTTTTCTAATGAACTATAAAAGACATTGTATTGATCTATTGATCAATATATATCAAAAACTTTGAGCTATTTTTATTTCTCATATCGATCAATTAGTTGTTATTTATGATTTATTGAGCTCCAATTGCAAAAGTTGTATTATTTCATTAATCTAAGTGATAGTATTTGTGTTAAATACTTACATCGTTTTTCAAGTGTTAATTTATTGTTAAAAATTGGTTTATGAGTTATTGTAGTGCTAAAGTTGAATCTAAGAGACTATAATAGCACAATTAGAACCTTATAAATTATTTTAGGGATAACTATAATTTTGGTCATAAAGGTTTAGTTGAAAAATCAACTTAGTCACAAACGTATTTTAGGCTAAAAATTAGTCATAAATATTATATTTTTTTTAAATGGCCTGGATTGGCATTTTTGCCCCTCTCCCTTTTTATGTATTACTAATTTACATGAACCAACTTTTTCTTCTTTATTTCAAACCGGTTGGTTCATGTAACATCCCAATTTTATGAACTCATCCCTAAGATATATTTTATTAAATTAGGTTGCTACCCTACAATTTTGCCTAATCTCACATTTACCCCAAATTGCATCTAACCCTAATCTTGGTCTAACTCCTACACGCACACCCAGCCGCCAAACCTCACACACACTCATCCCTCACCCAACGACACAACACAACACAACAACACAACATTTCACTCACAAACCCTAACACATCTAATCCAACACACACAAACAAACACAATAGAGGGAAGAGGAAGATGGTGACGGCGCCGGCCAAAGGGAGTGTCGTCGCCGCCGTCGCCGTTAAGGAAGAGAGATAGAGAGAGAATGAGACGAAGATAGAGAGAATCGAGGAGAGGAAGATGATGGCTGCAGTTTTGTCACCGTCGAGTTGCAGAGCCGCCGCTGCCATTCCTCTGTCGAGCTTCCCTCGCCGTCGCCGTTGATGGAGCTGTCGCCGTAAGCAGTTGATGTTGCCACATTCGAAGAGAGAGAAAGATGCGTTGAGAGAGAAAGACGTTCAGAGAGTGAGAGAGAAAACGACGAAGAAGAAGATGGACGCCGTTGTTGTTGAAGCTCCGTCGCCATCGCCGAAGAACAAGGAGGAGTTGAGTTGTACGTTTACCGGAGAGAGAGAGGACATGATGATGGTGGTTTCTGGTTTGCATGACGGTGGGCGGAGGCTCACAGATTCACGTCGCTCTACTCTCTCTCTCTCTACCTTCTTCTGAATTGGGATTAGATTTGCAAAGATGAGTGAGCGGGCATTTCACTCTTAATATTTTCTCTTCCTAAATTCTCAACCCACCAAATAACAATGCACACTCTACCAAAAAATAATTGTTGATTATGATGGTGTTGATGCTGGAATGATGGTGGTGATAGTTGAAATGGTGGTAATGGTGGATTGATGGTGTTGATGGTGGTCATGGTGGATTGATGATGTTGATGGTGGTGATGGTGGATTTTTGGTGGTGATGGTGGTTATGGTTTAATTTTTTAAAAGTCGGTTCATCGGTCCAGACTTTTAAAGATTGGTCTATTTTTTAAAGTAGGGGTAAAATCGTAAATCAATCCATTTTGAAAAAAATTACGTTTGTGACCAATTTTTGGTTAAAATACGTTTGTGACTAAATTAATTTTTCAATTAAACCTTTATAACCAAAATCATAGCTATCCTATCATTTTAATATAGATATCCAATTTCAATGGTCACTTTGAGATTTTATTCTCTCTAATTCTTTTACCCATGAATATTCATAATAATTTACATTAAATATATCAATAAATAAATATTCAAGAAAGATAAATTTCAATTAACAAGGCTATTTAAATTCTAAAAATTTTACAAAACTTTTAAACTACCCCTAACTTAGTCACCAAAAAATTACCCCTAACTTAACGTTAGGTATGCTATCTGATAGAACCACACGGCGGAAGCAGCACAATTAATTCAACACAAGAACAATATTCAACTAACACTAACACAATGGCAATAGCAATCACATGCAAATAAGGCAACCAAATTAACAACAAGCACACGCAAGGATTTTTAGCGTGGAAAACTTCCTCAATGTGAGAAGTAAAAAATCACAGGTCGTCCAGACCAATAAAAATAGCTCCACTATAATTAAATATGAGGTACAAGAGAGTCACAAAATATAGCACAACTTGTGCATACAACCAGCCAAAACACCAAAGCTTGCAAATGAGAATGAAGAAGATTAAATATCCAAAAACAGGGGCTTCAGTTCGAGCTGAATATCTCCCTCCTCAAAGCTCCAATCAAAATCTCCACCGTTCAAAATGAAGACCAGATGAGGCGAACATGCTTTCCAAATTTCAAGCCGATCCAACGGTGAACGAGTGAGAAGCTGACGATTGGAAATTCTATTTTGTACGAAAAACGAAAATGCTCTCTTTCTTCTTTCTTCTCTCTTTTGGCTGCACTCTCCTTGTCTAAAACCCTCAAAATTTTCAAGTGGGTGTAAGACTCTCTAAAAATGTTGGGTTTCGACCTCACATAGAAGAGAATCCAACCCAACACTATAAAAAATGCGAAAAAACAAGATTTACTCTCATATGAAATTAGATATATAATGTTATTTTATTATTATCCTTTTACTCAATTTTATAGTGTTTTTTTAATTTTCAAAGCGTTATCTTCTTAACTTTTACAATTTCATGTAATCTTTGCTTCTCCTTCAACTTGGTTGCTTCCTCTTCTTTTCTTGTGATTTTCATCTTTAGATATGCTCTTCTTTTCTTTCTTTTTTCCATTCTTTCATTTAATGTCTCGAATGTCCCCCTCATTAAGCTCTCGTTTTTTCATTCATACCCAAACCAGTAATTTTAACAACAAAATTTAAGAGAGAGTTTGATTTTCAAGAATTGATTTTTTTTATGGACGATTTTAAAATGAATATATTAAATTATTGATAATTTTTTGGAATTTAATTTCCATGCATCGTGTAAAAGAGTTTTACACATACATTCAGTCAAATGTTACCACATTATCAAAAACAATTAATTTTCAAACCCACTACTTTTAAAGTCATATAAATACATGAATTTGATTGAATGCCTGTGTAAAACTCTTTACACCTTACACCATCAGCACATCAAAATTAAACTTGATTCCTTCTAAATTATAAGTGTTAAAAATATAATATTGAAAACTTTTGTAATTTTGTAAAATTTAATGTTATATCATAATTATGTCTGTCATTTACTATTATTATTTATCATGTCGACATTTTCTGTCAATAATTCTATCAATAGAAATGGGATTAATTGACTATTGATTGTTTATATCGGATTTAATAATCTTTTATGGACAGAATTGTTGATTATTTTTGTTGCGACAAAATTTTTTGGATACAATTTAGACTTTTAGTAGTTTACCATTTCTTGAAATTAAAAATTTAGTAAATCTAAAAGTATTTATTTCTACTCGATGGCGTACTTTAAGTAGATATAGGACTCGATTATAAGACTTAAAAGTTACTTTTTATTTTTAAATTATGAAAAATCAAATATTATTATTTTGTACAATTATTAAAATTAATTTATGACTTTTAAAAGGAAGTTATTTAAGGGACTTATAAAGTAGTTAAAAACAAGTGAATGAATAATGTTTACAACCACTTGCTCGAAGCTCTCTACATGTGGAGAAATAAGCAAATTCATTAGCAAGGCTATATGAAACCTCCAAAACCTCATGAAGAATCAGAAATACGATTAAAGAAATTAGAGAAGCTTTTAACAAAAGACAAGGGAATCTTTTGCAGTGAAGGAAAAAGGATATTAAGGTTAAAAGGGTTTAGCCACCCAAAAATTGGAATTTCCTTAAACATGGATGCAT
Organism: Stylosanthes scabra; assembly: GCA_036250425.1. Taxonomy (NCBI): domain Eukaryota; kingdom Viridiplantae; phylum Streptophyta; class Magnoliopsida; order Fabales; family Fabaceae; genus Stylosanthes; species Stylosanthes scabra. The sequence continues at coordinate 39,402 of JASCZI010181435.1, forward strand.
CAATGCAAGGTATCGCCAAAAATGTAGGATGTGGAGTTCTTCTTAAAAATGGGAATGGTAGATGGATAGCTAGATTCTCCTCCAACAACATATAGTTTGCTTAACCTACAATGCAAAGCTATGGGAATTAACAAGGGATTAGAGACTACTTGGATTATGTTAATATTTAAGTGTGAAAGTTAGTTTTACATCTTTAAAAGCAAATAAAAGTGAGAAGTTTATAAAATAAAAGACTGACATCTTAAAATTTTAAATTGAATGTAATATTTTACATTTTATGTTCTCTCACATTGTTTTGAGAGAAATGATACCTGTTGATACCAAGTTCAAAAGGGTAATATAGTCTTTAAAGCATTTTTTTTTCAAAATCTATCCGATAATTAAATGCTCTCCATGATTGTCCAATAAATTCTCATGTGAAATAAAACTCTAAAGATGTAGAAGTTCTAAGCAGCAAAAAAATTTAACCAAACACTCAAATACTCTCATAAGAAGTATAGATAGGTGGAAAGCCAAGAATTAGAATTATATTGCAGAGAAGTCAATAAGGTTGCATTTGGAAATGAGACTGAGACTGGAAGACTGGAATTGGGAGATTGGGACTGAAAGACTGGGACTAAATTAGGTTTGTGTATTGTGTTTGGTTTAGAAATTACTAAAATCACTTGTGTCTCAATATCATGTTTGGTTCAGGGTGAAATACTTGGACAAAATATGTGAAATGACCAAATTACCCATAAAATTAATAGAAAACCTAATTTCTAAATCACACTCCCAACAAACACAAACTAGGGTTTTCTTCCCCTTCAGCAACTCGAGCCCCTCTCCTCGCCACTCATTCCTCTTATCGCCACTCCTTCCTTCGTCGGCACTCATCCCTCTCATCGCCACTCCTTCTTCCGTCGCCACTCCTTCCTCCGTCGCCGGTCCCTGCGTTTCGATGTGCTGAGAAATAATCCCCTTTGGTTGCTTCGTTTGCTTGGTTAAATCGGGAACTTGATTTAGGTATGGTTAAGCTTTATTTTCCTTTTATTTTAATTGATTACGCTTACATGAATAGACAATAATCAGATTGGCTTCAACTTAAAAATCTCGTTCTCTTCAATCTGTTCATGGTTGCTACTATTTTCTAAGACTCTGCTGGTTGAAATTTACACGATAAAGTTGATATGATTTTGGTGTTTGTCCCTGTATCATAAGATCTTAGGCATGTATAACCTTGGCATATAATGAGATTCTTTAAGTTTTAGTAAAATCAATTTTAGGCTGTGTGACTGCTTAAATTTATTTTCAATTTTTTTTTTCACTTTTTCCCCTTTCAATTTTGAAGTTAAGTGAGCTTCAATTTTTTATGCTACTGCTGCAATAGTGTGCAAAATGGTTTTACTAATCAAATTCCCTGTTATGAAATTCATGTTGATTAGAATGAGAGTACCAGTGGTATTAGATTACAATATAGTCCTATTGTCTCTCTATTTCGTGTAGGAGATTCTTTATAATGGTAACTAGTTATAGTTCTACCTCTTGGTCACCCTTGATTATTGTTTTTGACTATCTAATTACTATGAAACAAAAAACATGGATGATAAAATTCTTAACAGCATTCCTTCTTTCTTCTTAGAAGTAACTTCTATTTATATTATATAAGAGTTAATATCAATATTTACATCTTACAATTATGGAAATATAAATTTTGTATTGTATATGTATACAAATTTCAATTCATTGTACTAGTTGATGAAATTTTTACCACTGAATAAGAATAACACAAAACAACAATTAGGTCCAGAAGTAACAAGATTAGTAATTTGATAAGAACTTATGTAAGAAATACAATGATGATAATAATGCTGATCTTTTGTAAAAATAGAGGATAAAGCATCCAATTTGATCGTCTCTTAACACAATTTTCTATTTTTAAACATGACAAGATTTGGGTAATTAAGCAGCTTCTTTTTTTTTTATCCTGAAATGCATGATTAGTCATTCATAGTTTTGTTGTGTTGATTATGTTTCAATAATGTCATTTGCAGAAGTAGAAATAACAACTTATCAAGACATGTCGCATAGAGGTAAAAAAATATACCCAAGAATCTGCTGGCAGCGATAGTTTCAACTCAAGTGGCGATCGAAAGTCAGGTTGGCCTTGGCAGCAGCTTGCTTCTACAAGAGAGAGTTAGGAAGCTTGAGAATTAGTATGTGACATTGAAAGTGTTAGCTTGTATGAACCTTTTTGGCTTTTTGTTTTGTATGTTTTTGTTAATGGCTTTGTTGTTTAAAATGTGATGAGAAATAGATCTTTGTTTCTTTGTTAATGGAAGTTAATTGTAAAGGCACATATGAACAATATTGCATTAGTGGAATGGAATTATGCTTGAATGATTTTACAGGAGTCTTATTCCTTCTTATTACTGTTCAAAGTTGCCAAAGAAATTCAGCCAAGATAAACAAAAGCGCAAGCTTACTTCATACATAGATAGTGGGGGAATCAATCTTGTAATACATGGCCAGTAGCAATAAAGACATGATGGCAGAAGTATTATTACTTATACAAAAGATTTTGCATCAAATTGTACAAAACATGGCAAGTTCAGTATCTTGCGTGTCTCGCTTGGCTTGGCAAAAGTTGCAGTACCTTGCTCCACATTTCTGTGACTCCGTGATGGCACATCAGTTGTTGGGGTTCCGGACATGAAAACATCGTCCATATCTACCTCTTCCTCATCAGCCTCTTCATCCACATGTTCCTCAGCGTCAAAGCCGCTAAAAGCACCTGATCCATTAGCTCGATCCTTTCCAAATATCCTACCAAGTCGCTGGAACAAAGGAAATGGCTTCCCGGGAGTGTAGAATTTTTTCGGGTTTGCCTGCGATGACAAAATAGCATAATGTTATCATTTCTATTTTACAAAGTGAGTATAAATTGCACAATTATTAAACAATGAGAGTAAGAACCAGATTCAACAACAAGTTATCGTGTCTCATTCTCATCAATAGGTAAAAGGCAATACATATTTTAATCTTTTGCGAACGATCCATTTTACCCTAAAAAATGAACCAGCCAACATACATTAGACTCAAATCCATCCTTAACTAAAATATAAATACCAAACCAGCATAAACCCAGTCAAAAATTTCAGAAAACAAAACATGACTTAGCATGAGAGAAGACGTGCATATGAACTGCCTAAATAAATAAAACAAGATTTATTAAACAAACATTCTGTGTGGATTGGAACAACAGCTTGAACACCTTGTAACCTACAACTAGAACATTTAACAATCTTCCAACCATTTACTTCCATTTACCACAAATTGTATTGAAGAAATCTTCTTATATACCTTTCCAAAGAAAAACAATGAAAATAACCCAAAGTCTTAGATCAATTATGTGCACTGGCAATGTAAAGTAGAAGTGAATGTCATTTTTTGGAATAAAAGATTGAATGAATCCTTTTACCCCACACAAAATAACATTAAAAAAAAATCAAGATTCTTTCGTAAAGAAGTAGATTGGTATTTAATTCAGTTATACAAACAAACAGAATATAAATACATATTAAAATTGGAAGCAAACAAATAGATTATTAGAAATAGAACTTAGAGAAGATTATAAAAAATACAAACAAACAAAACAGTCACAAACAAATCAAATTCACGCCAGCAATGAAATAACAAATACACAAAGCCACTCAATTATTAGTACCACTCACACAACAAAGATTATTCACTCTAAAGTTAAACACTCAACATTAGACATCAACATAGAGCCAAAAGGCTTTATGCACCAGCAATATCAACATAAACTACAATAATAATGCCTCTTATTGCTCTCCACTCCTCAAACATTCCGACCGCCATATCAACATAAACTACAATAATAAACATGTTACTGCTACACACACCATGGTTCCTCACAAATCATACTAAATATTATAAGAACCATCAAAAGGAACCAACAAGAGCAGCAAAACTCAGCTAACAAATGAGTAACAATACATACATTAGGCTCAAACCCGTAAAAGAAACCACAACAAGAGAAACCACATACGAAAAGAATAAGCATACTCAGCAAACAAAAAAGAACCCTAAGGCCAGGAATCATCAATCTCAGCAACAAAATAGAAACCAACAACGCCAGAAGCCACAAACACGCAGAAAATCAAGAACAACTCCAAGAAAAAATTCGAAGAAGAACAGAGAAAGATAAAAATGGCGGACACACCGAGAAATCGAAGAAGACCAGAGAAGGGCTTACCTTTTTCGTGCTTCAGACTTCGCTGATCGTCTTCTCCAGCGCCGGGATACCACGGTCAAGCCGGCGATTCTGCTGCTGCTGTCGCCTCGATCTGCTCTCACTCGAGCTAGGGTTCTTCGTTATGTTGAAGTGTCTGAGAGTGGGTGAGAGGCAGCAATCCAAAAACCTAATTTAATTCATTGATGGTAACTTGTGAAATTTGTTAAATTAAGTAAGGGTAAGAATGGAAGGAAAATTTGTTAAAATTTCAGTCCCAGTCTTCGGTCTTCCAGTCCCTCCAAAATGAAGGTACTGAAAATACTGAAATTCTGGAGACTAGAACTGAAATTTTAGTTCCAGTCTCTGACCAAAAAACACAATATTGGTTTTCAGTCTTCCAATCCTAGTCTCTGAAAAGTGAACCAAACGCAGCCTAAATATACTAATTGTCTTAATTTAGATCTCAAACTTCATTTTGGGGACACACCTCTTGGGGCCTATAGAGGTTATGCAGTAAACAAGAAGTATATTTATCTTATTTTGTCTAATTTTTTTTTTAAAAAAAAGAAGTATATTTATCTCGTTTTGTCTGGTTTGTAGATTTTCTTTTTGGATTTTAGGTCCTTTAAATAAAAAGTGACTTTTTTATTTTTTTTTAAAATTATCTAGCAGTTCTCTTTATTTTTAAAAATATTTGTAACTAAAATTAAATACAAATTAATTTATTTATAAGGTATTTTTTATTTTTTTTTCAAAAGAACTTAATTAAATTAGGGCAAGTTACCATAATAATCCATTTATATTCCAATATTATCAAATTACATAAAAACCAGATAAATGATCAGATTACACCATTCCCAATATACTATGGAATCCGTGGCAGGGTGTAGGGTGAATTCGTGCAACCTTGCTACGGATTCAGGGTAAAAAAATGTGTATGAGGCATCCGTAGCAGTTCAGGTTAACGAAAATTCTATATAAATCCGTAGCAGGGTCATTTGGATTCAGAGTGAAGTGAGGAGGAGTTAGAGAGAGAATAGTTAGAGAGAAGTTAGAAAAATGGTAGAGAGATGTATTTGTCTTTTAATCGTGACAGAACGCTCGATCGAGGAAATCGCTGCGGATGATAGATCAGAGGGTTTAGGGTTCAGAGTTTAGAGGGGACATGTACCGACATGAGCTTATCTTAGATTTATGGCCCCAAGAATCCACTTGAGCATGAGATTTATCTTGGCCTCTTGGCGGAGGGCATATGTAGTTTACTCGCTACTTTCTTTATTTTATTCATGTATTTTATTTCACGCACCACGCTAGGTATTTCCGAACTTCCAAGCATTGTATGTTGATGTATTTATGTACATATTTATGAATTAATAGAGTTGTTTTATGTTTTTCTCAAAGGATCTAAAATCACTGTGCTTGATACAACATAGTAAAAGTTATCTACATCACATCAATTTTTTAAAACTGCTAAAAAAGAAAATATAAATAATTAAGCGAAGAAAATTTTAATTGAAAAAAGACTCCGTACATTACATTTTTACTATGTTTTTTATTTACAAACAACAAATGCAAATTAAACAACACTAACGGAATCGTAACTTATTACAATAGACTAAAAAAAGACTTCGTACATTACACTTTTATCGTTAATAAACTCTAAAAGTGTAAATATTCTTGGTATTAAACCATTGGACGGAGGTGGTCATATCTCAGAAATTGTTATTCATTGGAGAATGACCCGACGTACTTTAAATCGGCGGATGTTCAGGATGACTATAACCGGTAAAAGTATCGTCGGCCACTCTCCTTTGTTAATTGCCTAATTCACACATTCCCAACCGGCTCGCTTTGCTTCGTCGCCTCATGTCCCGCAATCCGTCATCCACCTCCACCTCCGCCTCCACCATCTCAGCTCGTCTCTCATCCTCACCAAGGACCACCACTTGCTATTTTTAGGAGTGACTCCACCAAGCTGAATCCGTGGCACCCTGCCACGGATCCCTCCTAATGGTTTTCAGAATCACCTGACAGAGTGGCACGGATCCACCAAAATCCTATACAATGCCATGAATTTTATAGTATATTAAAAATGGTATAATCTGATCATTTTTATAATTTTAGTATGATCTGATAATATTAGAGTTGTTTGGGAGTATATTAGTTTTTTATCATTAAATTATTATTCACGGAGGTTTCTATCTTATATCAAAAGTCAAACGGGTAACTAAAAAGTCAATAATCAAATTTAATGGTTGGAAATTGATTCCTTCTAAACGGTGCTAGACTTATTAAATAAACCGTCACATTAACTATGGACTTAGGAGTTAGTAGTTAGGAGGTAAATTGACGTTTAAAAAATAAGGGATAGCTAAAATGATATTTATTTTCTTTTTTTAGTAGAGATATTAGGTTTAAATTCCTTCTTAACATATCTATGATTAAAAAAACTATCTAAATTATGCATATATGTTTTCTTTTGTTTTTATTTTATTTTAATTATTCTAGTTGAAATTTATAATATTTTAAAAGAATTAAAAAAGAAATTTTCTAACATGTATTTTAGAAACATATTTTAAGAGTATCATGAAAATAAATATTTGACTATAATCTTTATCTTTTTCAAATATTAAACATATTAAAAACTTAGAAGTTTTTTATCCTTGCATTTCAACCAAACCCATTAAAAATAACAAAATAAGTGTCTAAGCATAATTTTCTAGGAATATAGATAGAAATATCTTATTGAATCAAATATAGACGTAAACATTTCATTGGTACATGTATATTGATTAGGGATAACATTCGAGTTATATGAGGGTGGATATCCCTTTCCGATCCCCTCCTCCATTTCACTAAGAAAAATATTCCATTTTTTTTCATCATGGTATTTATTTATCAATTTTTATGGGGAGTCAGATATTATGCGGATATATATGTGTCGATATTAATTATTGATGCACGGACGGTGTAAAGAGTTTTACACAGTTATTTAATCATATTTATATATTTATTATTTAACTTTAAAAGTAATGAGTTTAAAAATTAATTGCTTTTGATTATGTGACAACATCTCATTGAATGTATGTGTAAAACTTTTTTACACTACAATACATGAAAATTAAATTATTTTTTATTTCAAAAGAATTATAAGAGGTACAATTATATTAGGTAGTCAACAACGGACAAAAAAAAAAAAAAAATCTAAGCTAGCCAACAAGATTTTGGCTGATTTTAATAGTTTAGGTTTTTTTAACTAGAAAATTTTAGAAGCGTTAGGGAGAGGAAAGTGATCACATCATGATCATCAACAACAGCAAATGTTGAACAAGTATATTGATAATTTGATATTATATTTGTACACTTTTCTTTACGTATAAAATACTTTATTAAAACAGTTTTCTGGGTACCTATAGAAAACAACTGAAATTGATTATATTGAGTTAATAAACAGTTTTCTTTAATGTAAGAACATAATTTAGTTCTCTTTTATTAGAACTCAATTTCGTAATTTGGAATAATTTTAGTAAATTAATAAATTCAATTCAATTTTTTTATTTGAAATAACTTTTAAATGAGTTGGATTTTCTTTCTTTGCATCCTTATTAATTCTCTGATAAATAAAATAAAATAAAATATAAAGGTGAAATCTCATAAATAGAACAAGGAAATCATATGAGTCAATAATTAAATTATCATACAAAATTTATATGAATTATCATTCGTAACTCATATATCAATGATTAAATTATTATTCAAAATTTATATGAATTATCATCCGTAACTCATATATAGTATATGTTGATAACTCCCTATTAATCATAATGTATTGGCTAACTAGTCTTTTTTATATAAATAATATGATAATTGAAATTATTCTCACGATAGAATTAAAATTATTCATTCTTATTTGTTTTAAAACGTGAGAAACTGATTAAGTTTTTCTTCACTGAATTATCATTCTTAATTAATTTTTCAAACACAATTTTAAAATTGAAGAAAAAAACAAGAAATATTTACTCATAAATAATTAATCTGATTAACTTTTTATAATTAGGGGCCAAAATAATATTAAAATTCAAGTGTAAGTGAGTATTAAAATTAATGCCATATTAAATAAAATAAAGAGAAGTGTGGAGTTTATAACATGAGAGACACTTTAATTTAATATCTTAAAGTATTAAGTTAGATGTGATATCTTCTCATATTCTAATTATTACTAACAAATTAGCCGTCATTATCATTTTAAAGGATTTATATCTCTCTTCTATCATTTTAAATAATAAATCTCTTATTATTTTAGATGGTCAATTTTTATGTTATTTTTATATATTATATTTTTTATTTAGGGCAAATTACTGTCATAAATTAAGTAGAAACCAATTTTACCAGATTACTCTAAAAAAAATTATCAAATTACTTTGTTTGTGCATTTTTATAGAATCCGTGACACCCTACTGTGTTTTTATGGATCCGTGGCAGGGTACCACGAATCCTTTTTTTCTTGCAAACTGTTACCTTGAATCCGTGGCACTCTGCTGTAAAAAGAAAAATTCAAAATAGCATGTAACATGTGAAATGACCCAATTTTAGTGTTTAAGATATATGCTATAGTATCTGCCGTTACCATGCGCGGTTATGGTGACTACTATAAAAAAATATTGTTAAAGATGGATTACATGACTCACCACCGTAATTTATGAAAGATAAGAAGACAACGATATCTTGATCAAAGCTTGATGAATTAATATGGTTGTAAAGATGATGATAAGAGGAACAACTTTCATTAAGGAAATTTGTTGATTTGAGCTTTGGATTTTGGAGAACTCAAGCTTGGAAAATGGTTGGCAATGGGTGGTTCTTTTCTTTTTTTGTATGTTTAACGAAAAAGATGATGATGAAGAAAGAGAAAGACGCTACGGTTATTTAAAGAAAAAAGGAAAATGAAATGTATTAAATTATAAGAAAGAGAGTGAAAGTTACGCTTGTAGCTTGTCAAAAAGAAAGTGTATTTAGTCAAAATATTATTTAAATAATAACCCATATAGATAAATATAAATAAATAATTAAAACTAACTTTTTTAAAAAAAAAAAATTGGTCGGGATTCGTGGCACCCTGCCACGGATTTCTTAAAATTTGTTAAACACATCTCTAAATCCGTGACAGGATCCCACGGATTCCATAATATAGGCAAACGGTGCAATCTGATCACTTTTTTAGTTTTAGTGTAATATGATAATATTAATTTTCATTTAGCCTATATAAATAACTTGCCTTTTTATTTATTTACTGATATTCTATTCATCATTATAAAACACTATTATTCTCGTATATTAATTTAACTCGGTTTATAAATTTATAACTTATAGATATGAATAATGACACACATATGGACAAATCATTTGGTGAAGCATAACAAATTAGAATTTAAATCATTTGACACACATGATATAAATTCATTCATCCTTATAATTTTACTAAATTTTTAATTAGATTTTTATAATTTTTTTTCTTTCAAGTATGTAATTATACATATGGGATTTTGTGATTAAATATCATAATAAAAAATATTAAATACAACATAATATTCCATTAGATAAAATTAATATATCTCTTTCTTAGGACATAAATCATAAACAATATATTTCATTTATCTAATATTTTTGTCACAATAGAAATTTAATTACAAAAATTAATATATTGTAAGACTTAATTGAAAAAAAAATATAGAGAGACTAAATTAAAAATTAAATAAAAATATAAGAAGAGCTAATTTAATATAGCATTATAGCTAAATTTTTGTTTTCACATGAATTTTTTTTTAGAACATATATATATGGAAGCAATTACTACGTGCATGGTACATGCTTTTATTGCCGGCAGATATATTTTTATAAAAATATAATAGTTTAATTGGTACAACACTAGTTGTTAGAACTTCCCTTCCCAATGTCCTGAATTCCATACCCACCTTGTAAAATAAAAAAAAAGAATTATAATTAAACATGAACTATATAATCTATAAGTGTCTTAATTATCTCAAACAATACCCCATTCTCCTCGTAGCTTATTTTTCAGCTGGGAGAGTTCTTTCACAGGTAGAGAAACTGTTACAATCCTTCCATTATTATCATCACCGTCATCATCTTCATTTTCCTCCCCTCCTGATGGGGCGGGAAATACCAAAACTACCCCTTTATCACCCACTCCACGAAAGCTACAATTTGCCATAATTGGTTTGTGCCCATTCAGCTTCACTCCAAACAAATCAGCTTCTTCCAAATCCACAAATGTCAAGTTTGCACCATACACAACAAAATCCTCCTCCTTCCCTTCATCATCTTCTTTTTCCACCAATTTTTTCACTATGTGGTTCTCAACCATCTTTTTCTCCGCAATGATCCTAGCCAATTCTGAAATATCAGATTCCAAACAAGCTTCAATTTTGCTCAAAACCAAGCCATTATTATTGCTGGGGAATAATTCATTTTCTCCATGTTTGGACCCATTACAACTTTTTGTGCATATTGTCACAGCCATTGATCCAACATTTCCCCTAATGTTTGTAACACATTTCCATATTAGAGCTGAAATTATTTCAAAATATTTGTTTCTTGGGCCATTATTATTGTTATTATTATTATTATTATTATATGTGGCTTTGACTAAATGGTGAAGTTGTTTGGAAGTGACATGGAAGGAGTGAGTGGCCACGTGGCTGACATTGGTAGCAAGCCAGTATTCCCCCTCAATGGTGGCCCTTTTGATGGAAGTGGGATTCTCAGAAACAAGAATTGAATTAGAATTATTATTATTATTAATGGGTTGCATAATTATTTCTTCATGTGGTGCAATTTGATTATTTGGCATGGGAAGAGATTTGGGTGGCACGTGACCAGAAAGCATGTTACTCCACTTGGTTATGAAGTCCAAAGCTGAAAATGCATCGCCAAGCACGTGAGCCCAGCTCAGACCCACACAGAGTCCTCCACATTTGAACCAGGTGAACTAAATACAAAAACAAATAAAACATATCATTACTATTTTATAAAATTTTAAATTACAATTTCTATGTATATTTTATTTATCTAAATTTTTCAATGCTGGATAACTTTTAGAAGCTCACAATTGCTACGTGTGTATAAAAAATTAACTACAATATAATTTTGTGTATAATTGTATAAATACAAACTCACTAGTCGCTTTTAAGTTTTAACAGTTTCAATTCATTAATAAAATCTTAGGTAATAACTTTTATTTTCTATTGTTTGGTATTTAGTTTAATTAATAAAAATGAGTTTGTTTTTTTTTTTAAATATATTAATTTTATTTTATATATGGTAAAAAACCGCGGTAAAGAAACTAAAACATGATTACTAAAATACAAACACAAACACTCTTAAGAAAAGATTGGATCATTTGTATGAAATTATTATCCAAATTATTATATTATAGTACTAGAATACTTATTACTTAGAAAGGCATACATTAATTTCACGTGGCATGCATTTCAATTGTCCTGAAATGAAATAAATGAAGTTACTGTTTTCCTAAAATGATTTGATGTTCTTTACCGCACAAGTACGAGGTATAAAATCCCAATATAATAATAGGTAGGTTATGTGGTAAAAAATATTTGTCCACAGATGCTATCTATTTAACTTTGTAGGATCTATATGTATTAATTAATATTTAAAGTGTTTGATATTTTAATTTATTATTAATGGATTAAATTTTTTATTTTTAAAATCTGTATATAGATTTTTTATAATATATTTTTTTTGGTGACTATGCTTTTTATAATATAAGAGGCCATATAATAATATTAGGTGAAATGGTGAACACATCAAAATAAATTTATTTTTATTTCTCTTTTTTTTGTAAATTTCATTAGTAAAGAATTAAGTAGTTTTTTTCTTAATAAAAACAACTTAGTAGGTTCCGTTAAAAAGGCAGAACCGCATTATGTTGATTAAAAAGACAAAAACAGTTTGTGCATTAAATTCTATTCTGCAGAGACTGCATTGAGATCAGTCAAATTGAACATACTGAATTACTGATTCGAGTTCTGTCAGGATAGCAACAAAACAATGTTCTCTTTAAGCACCTTTTGGTCTTTTACCATGCGCTCAACAAATAACCTCCTCATGGAGTTTTTTATTCGATTTAAAGAAAGTTTTGGGAGCCATTATACTTAATATTATTTTTTATTTATTTATTTTTTTTATCTCTTTATTTCTCAAATTATACTCATGAGCTTTCTAACGTTGGCTTTCTAATATTACTCTTCAATTTATTCTCTCATGGGATTTACTTAATTTTTAGAGAAATAATAATTTATATTTTTATAAAAATATATTTATTATAAATAAAAATACATAATTTTAATTTAATATATTGATTATTTTTTATATGAAAGTCTTAAAAATTGTTAAGAGATTAATTGTTATTAAAACATAACGATACATTAATTAACCAAGATAATAGACACAGAAAAATAATTGTTATTAAAATATACATTTAATATTAAAATTTAATTATAATAATCCAAAAATTATTCTTATTTGTTAATAAGTGAAGCATTAATACGAAGAAAATAATAACTCAAAATTAGTTTATATAATTAAACATTTATAATTGATTAAAAAATTACAACAAAAAAAAAACATTTATGATTACATACTTATTACATTTAAAATTATCAAATTATTCTAGTAGTAATTAATTAAAAAATACAGAATAAAATAATTTTAAACAATTTTACACCAGTTTTCTATTTTTTAAAAATATTTTTTAAATGAAATTGTATGTCTGTGTCTATATTTGTCTCTAACAAAAATAAACCCAAAATCATGTTTTCTATATACAAACAACAATAAAACTTTATCCACGAAGTGGTATGAGGCAATTTTGGTGAATAAGAAAAAATATATGTAATTAATAATTTTTTTATTATTAAATTAGCCAATAAAAATAAAATGTCTATAACTATTATTTATAAAATATCCACAATGAAAGTTAAAGATAGAACATCTAAAATTTAAAGTAATTATCAATCAACTTTATATTTTTTAAAAATATAACATCGAAACTTAAAAAAATAAAACATCTAATTTAAATTATTTGCTTCGGCTAAAAGTGAATAATTCTGTTGAATAGAATGTAAAATTGTTGAAAAATACATAAGCATGTAAGTGTAGCAGGAGAAGAGTATGAAACCTTAACGAAAACCAGAGGAGAGAAACCAAGGTCAGGACCAAGCACGTGGTCATGGACGAGCCCATCATCATCAACCTCGAGCTCGCGCACGCACCCATTTATATTCTCATCAAACCACTCCCTCAGCGTGACGTCACGTTCCGACTCAGCAATACGAACACCGGCGTCGTTACACTTCACGAACGGCCTTCCACGTTCGGATCTTCGTATCCGACCCGAAACATGCGAATACGCGTCAAGAAGCGGGAACATTGGCCTCTTGAGGTCCGAGATAGTGAGGCCTTGTACGGACTTAGATGCGAAGAAGAAAACGGATCGAATGTAGTGGAGCTTCATCAGAAGGTCCATGTAGCTGAGCTGATACGCATCGTTTTGGTCACCTCGCGGTGTGGCGGGAACCACCGTTGAGATTCTTGAAGTCGGTGGCGGTGGTGATTCTAGGTTACCTAGTGAACCCATATTCGAAACGGTGCGTTTTGGAGGTGAGTTAGAGATAGAGTAAGTGTTGATGGTATGGGGTGCTATTTATGTTGGTTAGGGGTTGAGATTTGAGAAAAGGTGCGTACTGTAGTGTAGTGTGTACTCTCAGCAAGTTATTTAAATTAGACAGGGATAGTTGGGGACTTGGGGTGATGGTAGATGAGGAAATGGAATGTACCTACATTCTGACACGTTTTTAATCAATTAACCAAAAGGATCCAAACATGTTGGTGAAGTTGTACAAGGATTTTGAATATGTGAGTTGTGAGATATAGCTAAAAAAAAGTCTGTAATACCCAATAAATAAATAAATAAATATGTTATTATTATTTAAAAATTTAAATTTAAGCTGTCTCTTTTTTAGCTAGAATTAGGTTTATTGCTTTTTTTATTTGATTAGTTATGAATTAGTTGCAATTGTAACTACTTTCAATTTGTTATTTGATTCATTTGAAAGGTCTTTAGAGTCGTTGTGAAGGAATTTTGTATTATTATTATTTTAAATATAAAATATATATTAAAATATAAAATATGCACTTAAAATAGTTTAAATATTATATAAAATAAATTTAGCTGACCAAGTGGTTTTACCAACTAAGTGGCTAACCAAGTAAATAACTTCACGCGCTCTTTTCCCTTAATACAACGCAAACCAAGTTATTTAACCAAGCAAATAACTAAATCAATCTATTTTTTTCCGATTTTTCTTTTTTAGCTTGATTTGTAAGATTCATCATCGTTTTTGTCTTCTTATGTTGTTAGATTTCGTTCTGTAACTTTCATCGTTGTTTTCTTCTTAAATTTTTGTTGTTAGAAGAAGATGATGATGAAGATGCAGACATGGAAGAAGAAAGGAAAGAAAAAAAAAAAAAGAAGAAGTAGAAGAAGATGCAGATGTAGACTTGGAAGAAGGAATAAAGGAATAAGAAGAAGAAGATTGAGTACATTTGAGTGGTACGTAACTTCCAATAATTTGTTTCTGCACATTATTGGTTTCTCTTTCTGCACAATGTTGCTTTATGTTTCTGCACATTATTGCTTTATGTTTCTGCGCAATATTGCTTTCCATTTTCTACGCATTATGGCATTCAGTTTCTGCGCAATGGTGCTTTCTATTTCTGCGCATTATTGGTTTCTGCACAATGCTGCTTTATATTTTTGCGCATTATTGGTTTCTGTTTCTGCGCAATGCTTCTTTATATTTTTGCGAAGAAGAAGAATGTTTTATTTGTGCGCATTATGGCTTTCAGTTTCTGCGCAATGGTGCTTTATATTTCTGCACATTATTGATTTCTGTTTCTGCGCAATGCTTCTTTATATTTCTGCGCAATACTTCTTTATATTTCTGCACAATTTTGATTTCTATTTCTGTACAGCAACAACAAAAACAGCAACAGCAACAACAACAACAACAGCAACAACATAAACCGAAGAAGAAGAAGAAGAAGAAGAAGAAGAAGAAGAAGACATGACAGACGAAGAAGAAGAAGATGCAGATCTGGAAGAAGATGAAGGTGTTTGGCGGCGTGAAGAAACAAGCAGTTTCTAAACGCGTGTAAACATGTGTTTCTTAATGAGAGAGTGAGAGTGGTGGTTGTTTTTATAAATCACTTAGTTTAGTAAATTATTTGTTCAAATAGCAAAATTGTATTATATATATACATACATAAATATTTATTGGCCGATTTAATAGCTCAATTTTAGTGTATAAATAATATTTATTGTTAATATAATTACATAGCATTAAGTATTTATGATAATCTATTCAAATTAGGTAAATCTAATTTATCAAATAAATAAAATATCATAACTATTATACCGTGTTTGTAAAATTATCTCTAATGGAGCATATTTTAGATATTAATATCTTTTTAAAACAAAAAAAATTAATTTGATATTATGTTATATATTGAAGAGAGAAAGTTAAACGGAGATCAATAAACAGATATATTGTTGAAATGTTCGGCCTTTTTGATTGATAAGTTTATCCATCATGTCTGGTTGTGAGAATATAATGTCGGCAGGATACTCCGGTGTACACACTACACACCGATTCTATATGTCTGAATCCATGAGAGGAAAAACACAGCAACACCTCCCAGATTCCTAACTTATAACAAGGGAAACGTTTTAAGTGTATTCGAAATATTGGTGTTTCCATGATTTTAGCTGTTGATCTTAATTAATTTTAATTATAAAATATATATATATATGATAAAGATTAACGATTAAAAATACAATTTAAATATACTTAAAATGCTTCCTATAATATTAAGTGCGTCCCATTGTTATAGACCAGAGGCACACGATACAATCAAAACCGAGTACTCAGTTCATGGTCTATGCTATAAGCCTATAACTACTAACCAAATGAAAGTGAAAGAGTCAGCCACGTGCATGAAACCATTATTCAATGAATCCCCAACTAGGCCAACCTAGTGACCTACCCGTCTTTCCGGCTACCCAACCTAGGACACCAAAAATAAATGCTAATATTTATAATAATGTTATCATTTTCGGTTTTATAAAATTGAATTGAGATTTACACCTTTTAAATTAAATTTTTGCTAAAAATTACCTTTAACATACTTGTCAAAAGAGTAAAAATATTTTTAACTTTTTTTATGATGCATTCAATCTGTGAAAGACTTAAAAAGCTTTGTCTTGTTATCATATTTAATACCCATAACAAACATTCCAAAATTACTTAATTTTACAAAAATATGTTAGAGATTTCACGAGAGAACGTGATTAATTTTCTCAAAATATAGAATACATTATAAATTAATTATATGCTCACAGAAATTAATCACCAAATTAACTAATCATATAGAATACATGTTAAAAAATGAATTACATATTAAAAATTATATAAACAACATGCATAAATATATAAAAATATAATAATTAATTTTTAATAAGCAACTATGCTTTCGTACATATAGGGCACGCAATTTATACTTAGGATCATATTTGGCTTAGATGTTAGAGTAATATCAGTACGACTAGGTATCTATTAACAATCTTTCTTTAATCAATCATTTTTTTTCAAAATTTAAAAATACTTCATTATATCTAGATTTATTGTTCTTTTTTTTATCTTTCCAACTAACAATAAATTGAAAACTTATAATTTAATATAATAATTAAATTTAAATAAATTAATGTAACAAACATATTTATGGATAACTACAAAAATTAAAAAAAAAACACGTCACAAAAGGGAAGAAACTATAAAATAAATTTAAACACATCTAATAACCACCTTTAAACACATCTTAAATTAATTTTTATTGAATATTGACATGAATAAAAATAGTATCCATAATTCAAAAATATAAAACACACTTCTACCACCTTTTTTTTTAAATACAGCAAACTACAAACTAAGTTTAGAAATTTAAAAAACACATCTTAATATTCAATATACACATCTAAAATTATTTTATTTTAATTAAAATTTACTATTCATATATGTAAAAATTTATTATGAACACATCCAAAATTGTCAACATATTTATATATACACATGCAAAAACTTATTGTGAACACATCCAAAATTGCCAACGTATTTATATATACACATAATGGAAATATTAAAATAATTAGTGACCATAATTTATATAAAAATATTATTTATTACATTTATTTCAAAAAAAATATTTTTAAAAATTAAACACAATACGCATTAGTTATAATATTATATCTACGTATCCAAAATAATATTATCATGTATATATATTAATATAGTAATGCGTAGGGAGGGGGTGGGAGTGTGGAGCGCAGAAATTCAAAGAAGAAAGTGAGAGAAATGTAGTGGGGAGGGAGTGGGGTGCTGAGAGAGAAAGAAATAAATAAAAAATAATAAAATTTAATTTTTGAGTAAAAATAAGAACTGTTAATATGATGCTTTATTCATTTACTATATGTAAATTATTTATTATTATTATAATAATAATTTAAAAATAAAGAGCGAATGAAGGAAGGAATTTAAAGGATGTATGGAATTATTGGAGTAATAAAATATGATTATAGACAAAAATGGTTATAAAGGATTTTGCTCATGCTCAAGCCCATACCTCTGGTAGAGCTTTGTAGGTGATACAAACTTGAGAACATACAAGCTGGACTGGATTTCAAAGCCCAAAAATAGAGCGCATATTTCTGTCCAAAAAAACCCCAAATTGAAAAGTAGATGTCATGATGCACATATTTCGGAGCTGAGACATACTATTTTTGCTGATTCGTGTGGGGTATCCTATCCCCGTGGTTTTTAGTTTGTTTTTTGTTTCCTTCTGGCCTTCGGGCCTCTTGAATAAAAAAAAAGTGTTTCTCAATCAACCACATCCTGAACCCCAAAAAAAAAAATCAACCACATCCCTAATAGGCTAATACTAGTGATAAGTGATTTGGTTATTTAAGTGTCTAATCTTAAAATTTAGTTAAATATTAATTTAAGATAATTTGACTTTACATAACTAATATAATTTTAAGGAGATTGTTTTTTATTTTTTAAATTATCTAATATAAAAGAATACACGTATAAAAAATGGTTTAATTTTAATACATTAACAATATAAAATACTTTACGCAATTATGCAATTACATTTATTAATTTCCAGTAAAAAATATTTTTTTAATTTGAATTATCAATCATAAAATTAATGAAAAAATAAAATTATTTTTAATGGCATAATACTAAATGTCTAGACTTTAGACTTGGATACATATGATGATATGAAAAACACTTTTTCATCCGTGCATTAAAATTAAATTTATTAAAAAAAAAAAAGTGTCCACGAATGAGTGACGAAAGGCGTCACGGGGGGATGAAGGCGTAGAGAAAGCTAGAGAAGAAAAAGGCAACGGCATCAGATGGCCGTGAATCTTGATCTTAATTCAGGGCTTTTACAAGATACGAAACAAAGAAACGCAAACGCGTCCCATCCACTAAGCGGCGTAGATTCCGGCATTCCACTTGCCCTCAGCCGCACCTCCTCAGTCCTCACCACCACTACACACTCACACGCACCACTTTCACACTTTCACTTTCACTTCCCCCCACTCACACCACTTTCTCTTCACTCCCAAACACACACATTACAGTTTTACACGCACGCCCATCAAATCTCTTAGTCTCAACCCTCGTCTTCACCCATGCCCACTATGCCCAGCAATGAAGACTTCCAAGGTTAGTAGCTTCTTTTTCTTTTTTCCCTATTTTCCCTCGAATAAAGAAAAAATAAAAAGAAAGAAACTGGTCCTTGACAATTTACAACTGATAATTTCATTCTAATTAATTAATTTGGGGGGAAAATGTTTGTTAGGTGTTTCGAATTGCTATGTGTTCAAGAGCAGATTGCAGGAGTATGCACAGAAGGTAGGGCTTCCAACACCTGTGTATGAAACTATCAAGGAAGGGCCTTCTCATGAACCCTCGTTCAGGTCCACAGTCATAGTCAATGATGTCAGGTATGATTCTCTCGCCGGATTCTTCAACCGAAAAGCGGCGGAGCAGTCGGCTGCTGAGGTTGCTTTGATGGAGCTGGCAAAGACTAATGAAGTTAATCAATCTATTAAACAACCTGTTGTGAGTTCTCTTTTGCACTTCTCCAAATTAATAAGTATGAAGCTTATGAAACTTTTGTTGTTGATGTTAAAGAGTTGTGATGGAGAGACCTAACTCGTAAGCTTAATTATAGGCCTAATACTTAGGGTAAAGAATTCAATTATAAATGTTAATTTTTAAAAACATTAAAAATGTAAAACTTTTTCTGTGTAGAAATTAGGCTTATAATTAGGTTTATGATTTAAGCCTCCAAATCATTCTGGTTGATTGTTATTATGTTTTAATTTTAGTTTCACAAGTGTCACATTGTTTCATTTTGTTTCCCTTTGTTAATTTAAATTTTAATTTTAATTCTCCGGCTTGGTTGGGGTGCATTGCCTTTTTAAATTTTTGTTAGGAGAAAATACTTATCTTGCTTATCACAAAACTCTTGCTGTTGATTAATATAACTACTTTTGTTGACTACAAGATACCTCTTAAAATGCCCTTCAGATGATATTTCTGTCTATCTTAATGGTATGATGTTTTTGTCAGTCAATGATTACCAGTTAGAGGTCACTTATATTCCCAGTCTTGTGTCATTCTCAATCTAGATTGGAGACTTGCTTCTTTCTTAGTGAATGTTTTTTTAGGGGTTTTGCTGAACTGCCAAAATATTTTTAGGTGTCATTCTCAATCTAGATTGGAGACTTCATCTGATGTAATACTTAAACAGCTTATAGCTTTGTTGCACTATGTAAGGGGTTCATGATTGTATTGTCTCCAGACATGAATGATGTATTTTATGTTTTGCATTCTATTCTATTACAGCTTTTCAAGTTATTGTGTATTGCTGCCTCTGACCACGTTGATGGCATTTCTTTCAGCATGAAACTGGATTGTGCAAGAACTTACTTCAGGAGTATGCGCAGAAGATGAATTATGCAATGCCTATGTATCACAGCAAGAAGGAAGAAACACCAAGTCGAGCACCCAGGTTTACATGTACAGTTGACATTGGTGGGATTCTCTATATTGGGGGAGCGGCAAAAACAAAGAAAGAAGCAGAGATAAAAGCAGCTAGAACTGCTCTGCTAGCTATCCAGTCAAGTGCATCTCAGTCTTCCCAAAACCAGTTGGGTCATTCACAGTTGACAGTAATTCCATGCAGAAAACGGGCAGCAGAAACTGTTCCCCTTGCTGATGAGACTTCGAAACCCCCGAAGCAAAAGAAGCGATTTAGGAAGAAATCTTCAAAAAGGAAATTCTCTAAAGATAAGGCTGGTCGCAATGCTGAAAATGCTAGCACCGGAGCAAATATTAAACCTGAGGTAGAATCACATGCAAATATCACCAATGAGTCTGGCTTCAAGGAAACAAAATGCGGTGGAGCATTCGTTACAGATGCCATGAAGAGTTCTGAGAATGGGATATTGCTTAATTCTTGCGAGAAAGAAGCATTGGTTAAGGAAGGTTCTTCGGTGATGAATGGCCACGGGTCTGTTGAAATTGGGAACTCAACGGCATTGCATTCCAAAGGCCCAGAAGTGAGTGTGGAGCTGAACAAGCAGCACGATAATGGAGAAATCATAAACGAACCGTGACAAATACTGGTATGTGTTTTGGGGCAGCCCCTTTGGAGGGGGTGTTATATATGCTTCAAGTATTGATTAAATCATTATTACAATTGAAAAACATATCCAAAATGGAGTAGACTATTTGATTAAATCATTACTACAATTCGAGAAAATATCCAAGATGGAGTAGACTATTTATGAGAGTTACAGAACCTTGAGGATCCCAACAGTTTTTCTTTGTTGGCTGTCACTCAGCTAGGGAGGTAGAAATATAGGCTGTGAGATAATTCAAAACAAGTTGAAAATATGTATCAGCTAAATACTCATGGCATTTAAGACTGGTTATTTGTTGTATTGTATTGTTGCATATATATATTTGAACTGTCTGCTCCCTTTTTTCCTCCAAGATGGGACATGATTTGTGCTTGTTTCTGTCTTATGGGTACAAATTTGGGGTTTTTTCAAATACATGTCTTTCAGTTTATATTCTTAGCTAGTTGGGTTTTGGTAATAGGGACATAGACCAGGTGAATAATAAAATTCGGAATATGGTAAAGGCTGAAGTGAAAACCATTTGATATCTCAGATCATAGTCTCATTAGAAATCTAATTAGCGTCCATTATAGTCATTAACTATGTTGAACAATCCTGATTTAATTCTTGATTAGTATTTTGGTCATCAACTTATCAATAATAGTCAATAAATTTCGTCAGTTAGAGTCTTTATATGCCTTTTAGTTAATCACTATTTAATTCTTGGGTACGTAATATGTAACTAACGTCTATTAGACTATACATTTCTAAAAATTTTTAAGCCAATAACTAGTAATAAGAACTAGAAATAGTAATTTTGTTTCTTTTATAATGGTAAATTAGTAATTAGAACTAGATATGTTTAAGTCATTATGTCTTGTTAACTTGTGTAGTAAAAACTAAGAAGTCACCAAAAAATAAAAAATAAAATAAAACACGTGTGTAGTAATTGGAAAGCTTACGCCGGAAAGACTATTGAGTATTGATTGCTCTTGATTCATTATCATCTTCATATTAGAAACATGTCTTCGACTTCAACATTTATCGGTCTCAAAAAGATGGAAATTGAATCCAATTAGAATTTTTTCTGGGTTCCACTGCTATACCTTAGCCACAACAACCATCGGTGAATTGAAGGTATAACTTACATTTCTTAAAATCTTGCTTTAAGAAATTTAGATTTAAGATGCTATTCAGAGTTTCCATTTTATAGTTTCACAAAGTCATGCAATTTGAACATTAACAGGGAATGAAGTTGCTGATGAGAAACCCAGCGAAGCAATGAAAAATTCCGTCAAATTCAACTCTACAATATCAGATATTTCAGTTCAATACATAAACCGGAGTTTTATTTCATACAAATCAAACTATAAAGTTCTCTAAGATCTCAAAATTCAAATTCACAATTAACACGCCAATCTCAAACACCTACGAAGAACTCAACCTCTTGAGCGCTTCCTCAGCCACACTGAGCTTCGGTTCCAAATCAAGAGCCTCTTCATAAGCCTTCTTCGCTTCTTCCTCCATTTCCTTCTCCTCATAGCATTCCCCTAACAGACACCATCCTCTCGCGTTCTTCGGGTTCAGCTTCACCGACTCCGTCAAATCAGCAACCGCCGAGTCAACTCGGCCTTCGCCTCGCTCGCTCACTGCCAATTTCAGCTCCGCCCGCTTCACCAGCGCGTCGCCTCTCTCCTCCGCTGCGAGCGATTTTGCCGCCAGCGGCGACAGCGCGGCGTCGATTGCATCGAGCGCCGAGGTCCGGAACCCTTGCAGATCGAGGATCATTGCTTTGAGTAGGTACGAAGCTGCATCCCTTGGAT
>JASCZI010181436.1:12388-27288 GCA_036250425.1 Stylosanthes scabra
TTGTTGTTGGATTGATTATTCTATAGAGTGACTATACCATCTTCATTTTCTCATATTTTGCTTGGTTGGATATTAGTAGCCTTATTAGCATCTCTGATCTATATCACATCCAAGAGAAGCTTCTCTAGAATACATCATATCTTGGCTTCTAAGTGTTCTTTCTTTATTCAATGCTGTGCCCATACATAACTGCTTTGTGCTTAGGTAAAGCATATGATTTTTATGTATTTTCATTTGTTACACTCAGAGAGTATATAATGATTATTTTTCCATTATTTACAAGTTGACATTTAAAGAAGCAAAAGCTATTGTCTTGCATTAGTATTATAGAGAGATTACATGCAAATGATTTTAAATGTGTGATTGTTAGGTCAGTCATATTATCTGTTATTAGCTGTTCTCTCTGTCAGTTTTATTCTTGCCTGACTCTTGTGGAAATTTCTACGTCTATTATTCATCACCTCATTAATTGGTAGTTTTCATGTACGTCTAAGGGATTTTGAACAGAATACAAATATTTTATGTATAAGCAGGTATCATAATATTGAATCTTTGATTTCTGTGGTGTTTTTCTCAGGTTTCTTCTATATTCATACTTGCTTAACCTGCTTCTCTAGTTGTATTCTATGTTGGGAAAACGAAAGTGAAACCTACTTAGGAATTATGTTAGTTATCCAAATATTCCCTCATCTATTGAGAAGGTTCATGTATTTTCAGTATCTATCATTAGGTTCAAACACTCTCTCTGAGATGACTATTTGGCAATTCAACTAAACTTCATAGAGTCATGAACAAGTATTGAGAAATAAATAACTATAAATTGTAATAAGATGGTAAAGTATGATGCAATGTTTATCATCATTGGAGTGCTATCAGCTGAACAGGTACATACGGATCTTTTGATGCTTGATTGACATTGGAGGTTGTGCACAAGAATTCTTATTCCATTTGTGTATATATGTAATGTAATGTAATTTGTTGGCTATCCACACAGGTTTTGCAGAAGCTGGTTAGGGATTATTAAAGGGATTATTAAAGCTCAATGCTCATGAGAATTGAGACGTGCACATCATCATGGCTTATGAAGTGATTGTGTATAACCTCTGAGCTATGGTGTAATTAGGGTGATAGTGGTATCCAAAGTTCAACCTGCAGTGTTGCATTTGCATAATAAATATGTATCTTCTAAAAGTATATGTGGTTTATCTGAAGTTAACCTATGTTTGATACTAGGTAGTAGTTTGAAGTATGGAAAAGTTGTTGGTCAGAGTCAGGATTCAAGGCACTTTGGTTGTGATGGTATTGTAAATCTTTTTTAAATTCATTTTTGATCAAATTTCCATAGGTGAAGTTTTCTTTTTAATTAGTTTTATAAAATAAAAGGTGCATATTTTTTTGTTTTCTACAACCATTTACCAGTTTACTTACTCTAATTGTTTCTACAACCATTTTTAGTTTCTACATGATATTTTGTTTTGTGTTCCACCAACTTATCATTTATCTCATTTAATTCACTTGTAAAATACTAACAAAATAAGAGATGGGTACCAAGGTAGTCAGGTACAACATATAACTAAATCTTTTAACCGAAATTTAGGGACAATCTTAATTTCATTTAACTGTGGTTTTGGTATTATCATGGTTCTCTAACACTGATATTCTTCTTGTTATGACTAAGTTGTATCTTCTTAAAGGATAATTACTTCTAATGAATATGCATATATTTATTCATGTATATGTACTCGCAAATAAAACAATTTGAATGAAATTTAATTTCTTTGCACTATGAAGTAATTTTATACAAATATGTAATTGTGTATTATTACTAATAACAATAATTAATTTTTAAACTATTCAAAAATTATTTAAACGCATAAGTTTGATTGGACAAATTCTGTAAAAAATTTTATACAGTTAATATATCAAAATTAAATTTATTAGAATGACAAAAACTCATACTAGAATAATCAATGACAGATTTTTTGCATTTTTTCCATCTCAAAATTGTCTTATGCAAAGGAAAGATAAATCATAAATTAGAAAGCGTTTTATGCCGTGTTTTTTGTGTCTTTAAATAATTTGAAGACTAACCTTATTACCACCAAAACAAGCTAATATATTCCGTGTTATTTAGAAAATAATATATTTTTGGTTTTTTTAATAGAAAAACCTCAAATACTCAAATATTAAAATAATGAATTGATGAAAGAATAATATAAAAATTTCATTGAATAAAAGGCTGACATTAACAATTTTTTATTTTAGAAATCTCAAATTAACTTAAAAAATCTCAGGTTAACATCTAAGAATTTCTCATGGCTTCTAAAAATTGAGTGTGAAAAATGTCCAACATTTTAATTTACTAAATAAAAAAATAACTTATACTTTCATATGCAAAATATAGCATTTTCATTTTATATATAAGATAATACCACAAATAATTTAATTGTATCTACTAGGGTAAGTAAGAGTGAAACACACGTAGTTCTTAATGGCATATAACTGAGAAAATTGTTGTCATGCAAGAAATTTGCTACAACTGGAAGAACAATAATTAATATAGCATCAAACAAGTACTTTTTTCATTAACCTTTTACTAGTTTCGCATAAAAGTCTCTTGTAATCAGCACTAGCAAAGTGTTAAGAGGCTACTTTGTTCCTTGTTTATAGTACGGTAAACTTTATTATCCTAAGCGAAACTACGCGGTGGTTTCCATGCAGAGTTGTAAAATTAGAGAAACCATCAAGCTTTGATTTTTTTGTTCATATTAACATACCCAATTGTTTATTCCTTATCATTGTTTGATTTATATATGGATGGTATGTTTACACCTCTGTTGTGCTGTGTGGTTCTGTGCATTTTCTCAAGGAGTGAGTTATCACTGTCAGGTACTACTAGTTTCTTTCAAGCTAAATAGTTGAGGCATTGCATCAAACACCTTTGGTGCTTTGCTTTTGTTATTATTTTCTTGTCATGATTGTTTATGATGAAGCAGAAACTCTACTATATTGCTATTATTGAAAGATGGAACTGTGTTTAACAAGTTGAATTTATTAAATCAGATGAGTATTGTAAAACATGGGTTTCAAGTATTTGCTGGTTGTTATGTGTCTATTGGCATGTTCTGCATCCTTGGCTTGCAAAGCTCCTAGTGATGGATTAATGAGGGTTAGGCTTAAAAGAAGGAGTTTAGACATTAAGAGTCTTAGTTCTGCAAGGATCAAAGCGGTTGTTAGCAAGAATCATCTAGAAGCAGATGGGGTGTATCTGAAGAATTATCTTGATGCACAATATTTTGGGGAAATTGGTATTGGATCACCTCCACAAAGCTTCAAGGTTGTTTTCGATACCGGAAGCTCGAACCTTTGGGTCCCTTCTTCAAAATGCATTATGTCTGTAAGTTAACCAATGTTCTTCTGATGGAATTTGAACATTTTTCCTTCAATTGTTTTTGTTCTTTGTCCAACCTTAATTAAAAACAAGATATGACTCTATGCAGATTGGTTGCATTATTCATTCCAAGTACAGGTCAAAGCTATCTAGCACCTATAAGAAAATAGGTAACTGGAACTTTGGATTAAAGCGGTGAAAAAAAAAAATTTGGTTCCCTTTTGAAGTTCTTACATCTGGCTTCTGATTTCCAGGAACACCATGCAAAATTCCCATTGGCCGCGGAGCCATCTATGGCTTCTTCAGCCAAGATTATGTGAAAATTGGGGATATGATCATCAGAGATCAGGTCACTATCTTGAATCCTTTTAAATCTTAACCAGTCTTGTCATTGATTGGGTTTTATATGCTTCAAATATGTTTGTAAGTTTATCTCTGATCCCCCAGGATTTTGCTGAGATTACAAAGGAAGGATCTTTGGAATTTCTAGCCATGCATTTTGATGGGGTACTTGGACTTGGATTCCAGAATTTTTCAGTTGGAGAAGTCACACCAGTGTGGTACCTTTACACATAATCCGAATTCTTATTAACCCCTTTCATAATGTGAAAAACATAATCCTCTTATTCAATAGTAATTACTAATTAGTTCTGTGAACACAGGTATAATATGATAGAACAAGGTCATACAGGTCAAAAGATTTTCTCTCTTTGGCTAAACCAAGACCCAATGGCAAAGATAGGAGGTGAGATTGTCTTTGGTGGTATTGACTGGAAGCACTTTAGGGGTGACCACACTTATGTTCCAATTTCTAGAAAGGGTTATTGGCAGGTACTATAGTACTGTTTTCACATATGCATTTTCATTCTTTGTAGCTTATGATCTTATCATCAACCATGTCAAATATTTATTATATCTTTTTCATATGCAGATTGAGTTGGATGATATTCGAATTGCAAAAGATTCCTCAGGTTCCCTTACAACTCTGTTCTTTATTGGGATATTCTTCCATTTCCAGTATAAACATGACTTACAATATAAAAATCTGAATTTGCACAGGGTTATGTGAGGGTGGCTGTTCTGCCATTATTGATTCAGGGAAATCCTTAATTGCTGGTCCAACTGTATGACCCCAAAACATTACACCTCTATCATGAATTCATGATTATTTTTTTTCTTGTTCCTTTCTTCTGGTGTCTTTTGCTAACTAGCTAGTTCTTGTGTGCAGAGTATTGTGACTCAAATTAATCATGCCATTGGAGCAGAAGGATATGTGAGTTATGAATGTAAAAACATTGTCCATACCTATGGTGATACTATATGGAAATTCATAACAAAAGGGGTTTGTTCTCTGTCTTTGTCTCCTTATACATTCATCTACAGTGATTGATTTCCACAACTGTATTAGAATGTTACCATCCTTTACATATCTTAATTCTCATGTCTTCAGATAAGACCTGAAATTGTATGCGTTGACCTTGGACTCTGCTCGCGTAATGGATCTCATTCTTATAGAAAGAAGTACATTAAAACCTTCATTTCCTCTTATTGATTCTTGGGAGATACATTAGTTACTTTGTTTCAGTTCTCTTAACACAAGTTTAAAACTACAATCTGCAGTGAATTCATTGAAACAGTGGTACATGGTGAAACTTGGGGCGAGACAGGAACCCGGGAGAGCCCGTTTTGTACATTTTGTGATATGATTGTCCTTTGGGTTCAAGTTCAGCTTAAGCAAAGGAATGCAAAGGAGAAAATACTAAAACATATTGATGAGGTAGCTGTTGTTCTACAAGATTTACATATAAGAATTGTATTATTTGTTATCTACTTAACAAGCTTTGCAATTTGATCATGTAAAAGCTGTGTGAGAAGCTCCCAAATCCCATTGGACAATCATTTATAGACTGCAATAGCATTTCAACTATGCCTCCAATTACATTCATGATTGGGAACAAAGCATTTCCACTATCTCCAGAACAGGTCAGATTTTAATCTGCTCTAAGGTTTCTTATGAAATTTCTCATCAATTCAGATATTTGCATCCCTTTTTTTCTTTCACAGTATGTGTTAAGAGTTGAAGAAGGCTGCTCAACTGTGTGCTATGGTGGTTTTGTTGGTCTAGATGTGCATGCTTCACAGGGCCCTCTCTGGTATATATACTTTCAATTTTTGTCTCTACACTAATTAGTAGTAATCACTGTAGAAATGTATGAAAGTTGTGACATGATTGCAGGGTTCTTGGAGATCTTTTTTTGGGGGCATATCACACGGTGTTTGACTATGGAAATCTTCGTATAGGATTTGCTGAAGCTGTTTAATCATTGCTTAGTCATACTAGTTTGTTGCAATTACTAATTGTTCAGTGTGGTGACAAAAAGATTAAAAGGGCCTAAAATTGTTACATGAGAAATTTCCATAACACCTCCTGGCAAGGCAAACATCATTAGATTCCATAAAGAAAAAGTCAAAAAAGCTGCACCAGCCGGGAATCGAACCCGGGTCTGTACCGTGGCAGGGTACTATTCTACCACTAGACCACTGGTGCTATTTGATTACTGAATGAATAATATATAAGTTATACAAGTCAGTAGATTCCAATTTCTTAATTTGCACCTAAGATTAAATTATTCCATAAATATACTCTGTTTGAAAAAATGAACCAAGAGAGGGTTATTTTATTATTTGCATCTTTTTAAATTCCATTTGGTCAATATCATAATCTTTTGGGTGAAAATAGTTATTTTACGAGTTATAGTATATTTTATTTATTTATTAATTATTATTATTATTATTGTATGTTGGACTAATTCATAGTGGATTTCAAAGTTCATAGACGAGTACCTGATTACTTATTTGTCAAGCAATGATGAGGACTATTTCCTATTTCACAATTCAAACTTGACATACATATATACTTGTCAAAACAAGGAGTAGTTAATATACATAAACACGTATAAAAGACAACAAGAATTGTTATCAGAACATGCGAATTAAACTACTACAGTTCATCTTCTTTCTTGATATATCTTAGTTTGTTTTCTTTTGAGATTTGTTACATTTCATCATTTCTTGATGGAAAAGTTATCCGATGATTTGTTGGTTGAAATATATTCTCGTCTTGCATACAAGACAGCCGTGAGATGCAAGTCAATATCCAAACGGTTCTTGAATTTGCTCTCAAACCACATCTTCATTGAAAGATCCATCCTTCACCACCACACACTCCTCCTACACATGAACGATGAGGAACGCGAGAAAGAATGGCGATTATGCTCCCTCTCTAGGCGCAACAAACTAGTCTTGTTCCTTCCCAACAATGTTCATGATGATCTTTCTCTTAACCCTCAAAACCATTTTTCCTTGAGCTTTCTAGGCCCGAAATTCGACCCCAAAAGCGACGAATCACCACCAAGGCTAGGGAAACCCTACAATAAATATTCAAAGATCGTAGGGTACTCTAACGGCCTGCTTCTATGCAAAAAATCACCACATGAGAGACTATACTTTGTTTGCAATCCCCTCACAAAGAAAAGTCTCAAAGTTGTCCCTATCGCACCTCTGCGGAGGGGCCAAAATCAACGAAAAAATAATCTTGGCCACGCACTCGAGGGATTTCTTTGCGAACCTTACTATAACATTGAGGAAAACACTAATAGAGTTAGTGTTACTATTCAGGGTTTAAGGTTTAGGATTGTCCATATACCTTTTTTCAAAGGTACAACATGCGAGTTTCTAAGAGGTATAACAAAGTCAAAGTTTGAAGTGGTGGTTTTCTTTTCCGAAACCGGAGAATGGACAACAAAACTTGTTTCATGCACAGATGGTTCGAGTTTTACACAACCAAGTATTGTTTCCGACCCGGTAGCCCATGGAGGGAAGCTTTACTTCATAGGAGAAGAGAATATTTTGGTGTATGATCCTTTTCGCAATGAAAATGAGTGCAACATTATTGAATTCCCAAGTGGCTCGGATCGTAGGAATATTTGTTATACGGGTCGTATTGGTGTCTCTTGTGGAACTATTAGACTAAGCTCTTTCTCTTCTTTAAGTTCATCTTTGGTGAAGGTGTGGGAGCTGAAGAATGATCAAGAGAATAATAATGGTTGGTGTTTGTTGCATGAGGTTTGCGTTCCAGAACAAGATGAGAGTTCAGTGAGGGATGAATTGAGAGGAAGAGATGGAGTATATGAAGTTGGCTATGGAGTGTTTAGAGTGAGAGGTTTTCATCCGTACAATGGTGATGTTGTGTTGTTTCAATTCAATCATCGCATATTTTATGGGAATTTGAAGACTAAAGAGTTTCATACAATTGGTTATGGGACACAACTATATTATTCTTTGCAATTAGTTTCCCTTGATCTGCCATTGTGGCCAACTCCACTTCCTTCCATTCAATAAATTTGTTTCTACATGTATAAATTAAAGTATTATTGTTATTATTGATTCATGTATGATATGAACAAATTAAATCATGAGAATTTTGTAATACATTATTAATATTTTGTACATACACAAGAGTGAAGAACCTAATAACTCTGTTCTTGAATTTCATTTTGATCCTCTTCCTTTCAAATAC
The DNA here is from genome assembly GCA_036250425.1 of Stylosanthes scabra. Classification (NCBI taxonomy): domain Eukaryota; kingdom Viridiplantae; phylum Streptophyta; class Magnoliopsida; order Fabales; family Fabaceae; genus Stylosanthes; species Stylosanthes scabra. The sequence goes on from JASCZI010181436.1 coordinate 20,359, forward strand.
AAACTTCATGATGCATTAATCACTAATCACTTTTTAAAAATTATTTATTAATAAGATTAAACTCTTCTAAAGTTGTTAATCACTTTTTAAATAAAGTAATGCTCTAATCATCCTTAAATTATGACGGTGAAATTCGCAAGAAATAAAAGCTACAAATTCAAAAATGATTAAAATATTATTTTACTACTTTACAAATTATTTCACCTTAGAGAATTATTTCATTACTAATGTTACTCAAGAACCTCATTGAAGTTTTCTCTAGCATTTCATTTACAACAGGTAAACACAAAATTTGATGTAATAATGGATGTTCTCATTTACTAGTACTATACTACTAAACTTGATGAACTCTTCTCTCTAGCAGGAAGCAAGTTTAGTTTTATTAATTACTTGATTAAAACTACTAATTAAATATGTTCATTGATGATTATGTTGTTATTCTGAGTGAGTGAGGAAAAGGCAGCAACTAATGCTTCCTTAAGAGAAGGATCATTGGTTAAAGCAGCACTAACAACATCCACCAATGCAAGGTTGTTCTTTTGTTCTGATAATGGAAGCTTATTATTACTATTAGAAGAAAAGTACAGCATTCCTTGTTGTTGTTGTTCAGTGTAGCTTCCATTTAGAGGCACAGGGAATAGTAATGGTTGTGTGTGGTTTGATGACGCAATAAGATTGAAGGGTTGTTGTTGAGTAGTTAAGTCTAGTGTTAGAGTGGGACATGATGATGATGAAGATGAAGTAGATAGTGAAGAGAATAGGGTTGGATTTGAAAGTGAAGTAGTACTGTTAGTGGTGGTGGTGATGGAGCCAGAAAGGAACATGTTTAATGCTGATGATGTTGTGTTGGCTATGGATCTTGCTGCTTCTGGGAGTGGATGATTGTGATTCCCCTCATATGTTGTGATCAGAACTGTCTCATCCATCGCACACCTTTGCACCTGTTACAACATTTATTTCATCACATTCTATGTCTTATAATTTGGGTTATCCTAATCTGTATGATTTCGTTAGCCATATTAATTTTTAAAAATTATAATTTTCGGTCAAATTATTCTTTGTCTTTTTCTGCCAATTAGATTATATGTGTTTATAAAATGATTGGTTTATAGATTACACATTATTTAATCATTGATATGACTAACAAAATATATTAAAAACCAATTTAAAGAATATAATATCTTTTAGAAACCAATTTGAATATTAACTCTACCTTTATAATACGTACATTTCATAGTTGGTGACTTAGAGACTTGTGAAGTTAATAATAATGAAAAATTGTTAAATGATTTGAGATTTATGTAAAGTCAAGTGGATTATACATATAAGTTTATATTATTGTATGCCCTTGTAAGAGAGAATTCACTAATATTCTATTTTAGGTAAATGAACTGATAAATTCTAAATGAGTATGCAAAAATGGGTTCATCTTATCATTAATCTAATAATAATTATAAAAATAAAAGATGTGAATGATGAACCTGCTTACGAACTGGACACGTTTGTGACATGCTACAACGATAGTAGGCTCGAGGACAAGGATTTCCCTTTGATGTTTTTTGTCCATATTTTCTCCATTGGCACCCATCAACCATCTGATATATCAGAACGAATATAATTAAGAAATTAAAACAATACACACACAGTGTGCCTCATTTCTATTACTCAACTAATTAAATGCATAAAATCATACATCTTATAATCCGCCAGAATTCACTACCATTATATATCAAAGAAATTCCACAGAACAAAAAACATATACATATACATACCATGGGAAAATTTGATCTTGCTCTTATGGACACTCTAGCTTTCTTGCAAGAAGCTTCAAATTGTACTTGTTGTTGATCCTCCAAGATTCTTGCTTCTTGCGACGCTATGTGGTTACTCATTTCATCCTTTACATCAAAGCCAAATTTTCGGGTGGGTAACATTTTTCTCTCCAATATTTCTTCTCTATTGTCATTCTAAAAAATAATACTATGGATTATAAGTATATTTTTATATTGAAAATATATGTTAGTTGACCAAGTTTAGTTTAGTATTATAAAAATGAACGATGTTACGGAATTAATATTAGGAAGCTAATAGGGAGTTAATAATTAAATTATCATCCAAAGTTTATATGAGTTATCATCCGTAACTCATATATCCAACGATAAGTTATCATCCAAAATTTATATAACTTATCATTTGGCTCCCTATTAATCATAATGTGTTGGTTCTGTAGTCTTTTTCTATAACAACTTCAGGATTCAAGTTAGTCATATACTCATACGCATGCAGAAGCTAGCATATGCATATAAAAACTTTTGCTGAAGTTAATTAATTAATTAAGCTTACTTACCTTGAGGTCAAGATTAATTATGGTAGGCGATGAAGATGATGATGAAGATAACTGTTGGCGCTGCATACCCAGCAATAAGTGATTCTGAAGAGCTCTATAGTTCTCACTTATCTGATTTAGCATAAACCTTAGCTTCTGATTCTCCTTCTTCACTTCCTCTAGCTTCTCCTTCAGCACTTCCAACTAATTAAATTAAAACCCAATCACAAACAAAACTACCTGTTATTCATCATATATAGTTTCCAATCAAAATTCATATGTATATGTAGTATATATATAGTACCCAAATAATAATAATATTAAATGTTTCATTAAATGTTTCATTAATTTGCTGCTGGCCAATGGATTATTGCATGCACAAAATTTGAATCCTCGACACTTACTTAAGCGGACTAGTGAGCTAACCACTGAACAACTAAGTTGGATTTTATATATATATATACATATATTGATGAAATTCATTACTCACTTGGGTATGGGGCTGATCTTGATTATGATTTTGTTGATGATTCAAGCTCAAACTCAGAAGAGTAGTAGATCCTAGCTGATGCACAAATCATTCAAGCTATATAATAAGAACAGATCAAGAATTGTTATTAATAATTATATATGCAACATATATCATATAGATAGAATCTTACAGTATTATTATTATTATTTTCATCATCATCATCACACTTCCTTTCTTGAACTTGAAGCAAATCCTTTAATGCAACTTTGCCTCCTCCTCCCATTTATGATTTCCCTTTTGGCCGGGTTAGAGAGATTTATTCCGATCTGAACTAACTTTGAAGTATAACAATATGCAGCACACGTATATTATTACACTGATGATAAGAGAATAATTGAAATATATAGACAAACATCCAAGTTTCTTCCTCTCTTGAATTAATACACAATATTATTAGTGGAGTCTTCTTGCTCGGTTTACTTTTTCTACTTTAATTTATCTCGTTTAATTTTCCATGTTAAATTAAAGTCCACAATTCTAATAATGAAGAATTTTCGTACATAAAATATATAAATAAAGAATTATTATACATATATATATGTTCTTGTTTGTTTATGTGGTGGAGAAAATTTGGCAGGCACTAATAACGATGGAGAAGCTAGCTAGTATCAAGGAAATAAATAAGGCAAAAAGAAAATAAATCAAAATTCAACCAATATTAGTCAATAAATTAAATTAAATATTCTATTATTTTAGATTTTGGATATTCTATTTTTATTGTTAGTTATTTCAGATTTTAGATGTTCTATTTCTAAAAAAAAATTATGAATATTTCACTGACTTTCATCGTATTTATAGTTATGAATATTAAAATATATAAGCATTCAATTTTTTTATTAGATTTTTATTTTTTTTGAATTTGATATATCTTCTAATGAAAGGTATATGATGTGTGCTTATAGGGAGAAAATTTATTGGGCTATAGTTGGGTCTCAAGACTTCGTTAATACATACACAATGTGAGAATAATGGTATGAACTATGATCGCTCATTTTTTATCTATTTATTTGAGATTTCTTATATTATATTATTATCGTATATTATTATAATGTAATTTTTAATTTAAGTAAATTAAACATGTGGCTGGTTCTTCCTTTTTTACAATATATAGTTAAATTGATGATGACTTTAAAAGAGTACACATAAAATAAATTTTGCAAACACATAGTATTCAACTACATACATAATTACATGATTAAAAAAATCAATTATTAATCTTCGACTACCATCTACAAATACGAGCGAGTTTGATATTATAAAAAAAAATATTATCCTACTATAAAGAAAACTAATATTTTATTATGACAAGTTTTAGTTATATACTATAACAAATTTAACTTTTTTTAATAACAGATTATTTAACTGAAAAGTATGTAAATTAGTATATATACATAAATAAATAGAATTTTTAATATACATTTAGCATTTTTATACCATGTCAAGAGAGATTTCTTGCAATTTCCCCGTCATTTATTGTTTCACCCCTAATGTTATCACTTATCACTTATCACAAGAACGTTTCTTGGTTTATATTTTCTAGAAGGAGTCTATTTCCTTGTACAAATGATCACACGCAATAATATCCGTTGACCAATATACATACATATCCATGTATTAATTAACTTATATTATTCATCACAATAACATATAATGAAAACTATGTAAATGAGTAGATTATGACATTATATTGAAATTGAATGAGTTAATTAACCCAAAATTCATTTATATGAGAAAAGCATAGTTCACATACTTACAAAAATTATTTTAAATTCGTGCTAGCTTCTAGATAAATGATATAATTGTAATAAGAAACAAAAAGTAATAAAATGGTTATTAATTAATTATAATGGATGTCGTAGTAGTAATGCAAGTCAACTCCCAACTATAGAATCGTCGTCGTCCATTCTCACCAACAAATTCAAAGGAGATTCTCGCAAGATTTTTTTTTAAAAAAAAAAAGAAAAAGAAAAATTAAACAATATTATAATTCTTGTTTTCTTAGCTTATTTAAAGGAAAATGAAATCTAAAAGGCTCCAAATTAGCCTTCAAGTTTGTGATTGATACGGTGATTAATTCAGTGTTAGCGAATATTCTTATTCAAAGCAAGCCAATTAATTAAACTACATATTGAAAAGAGGCCGACTAATACTCTATAAAGAGATTAACTAATTTTAAATACACTAAATCCAGCGAAATAAATTAGAATTTAATTTTCTTATACCATTGTCATTGTGTGTAAAAAAATTTTATATATAAAAAAATAAGTAATTAATATTTTTTAACCAATAAATTAACAAATAAAAATAGAACATATATAACCATTGTTTATAGAATTTTTACAATAAAAGTCATTAGAACATCTATTTATAACATTTTTAGAAATAGAAAATTCGAAAACTAAAATAATCAACGATCAACTAACTTTGTATTTTTTGAAAATAAAACATTCGAAACCTAAAAAATAGAACATCTAATTTAAGTTGTTAGTTAATATTGGCTGAATTTTTATTGGTTACTCAACATTATTATTTACCCATACATCCAATCGGGTGTTACCACATCATAAAAAATAATTAATTTTCAAATCCACTACTTCTAAAGTTATATAAACACATGAATCGGATGACTGTGTAAAATTCTTTATACTATTAGTATATCAAAATTAAACTCAATCTGAGGAAATCTAAATTTTCATACCTTCATGTATTTATCCATGTATTTATTTATGTATTTTTACACTAAATAGACTTATGCGTCGAGAACAAAAATAATGACACTGAAATTTTGATCATAAAAATAATAAAATATAACACATAAAATATAATTCACAACAAAAAATAAAAACTTTTATATTGTGACGTGTACATATAATGTTACGGTAATAATATATACTTGCATTGGTGTGAAATTTTAAAGGAATTTATCCAAAGATTATATATATTTGATGAGGATGAGGTCCCACAAGAAGACTTGGACAATTATTCTTTGCGCGTCGTCTATCCCGCATTATTTGATCAACAATTTGGACCCTCATCACATTTATAATTTTCAACTACTCCAAACAAATTAATTAAATTGTTATTAGATTCAGAATAATATTAGTGGATTGGAAAATAATTTTGTTGAGAGACTTCTACTTTATAATATTTAAGTGAGCTACGGAATCAGATTATTTAATTGGGTTCTTACTTCTTTTAATTATACCTACACGATATGGACGATGATTGATGATATGAAGTTCTTACAAATCCAAAGGCTTCCACTTCGAGAATCAACATTATTTTAATTTTGGTAGACCAAGCTATTTATAAGCACTAAAAATGTACCTGTTACATATAACTATTTTTCTTTTATCTTAGAAAAAGTGTATTAAAGTCTGCGATCTATAAGTTTAAAGTTTAATTTTTATTGAATCCAAAATAAAAGAATTTAGCATAAGATAAATAATAAAAAATTATACAAAATTCGTACAAATATAACCATTTATGTTAATTTCTTCTATTAATTTAAAAGAAGTAATGATAGTATCAATAGATACTATTAATTGTCTAACTGAGGTGCAAATAACTTATAATTTGATTAAGAAGTTTTGGTTCAAAATTTGGAAATAATAAAAAAAATATGGATTATATATAATAATAGGTATTTAAAAGAACATTGTACACCCTAACAATTCTGCTTAAAGTTATATAGCTGGTGTCTCTATATCACTAATCAAACATGCATCTTTTTGTTGGTGCAATAGGTCATCATTTACTATATATTTAAATCTTTCTAACAATTATTTAAGTATAATTTTTCCGTATTTAATAATATATATAATAAATTAACATGTCACTACCATACATATACATCCAAATTAAAACCTTGTTGATACTTACGTAGGAATATATATTCATGTTCATATGTATATATTAATAGTAGTAAGTTATTATGTCCGTCAATTTGTTCTCTCCCTTTCTTCACGGCACTGTTGTAGTGGAGAGGAGGAGGAGAGAAAAAGAAAATTAAAAGAGAATATATATATATATATATATATATATATATATATATATATATATATATATATAT
>JASCZI010181436.1:30764-51131 GCA_036250425.1 Stylosanthes scabra
AACTAATCAATTAAACTGAAAGCAAAAGCATTTATCAATTTTCACGTTCACACTAATCAAATTTGTCACATCTAAAGCATTAAATGAAAGATGCACATAGACAAATTAAACCAGATTTTAGTCTCTTTTCTAAGCATTTAAAAGGTTATCAAGTCTCAACAATCCATTCCAAAATCTACAGTGTGACGACGGTTTTGGTAGGTACTGAATTTCTATCCACTATCTACTCATCAACCTATTGTTCTACACAACAGAACTGCAAACATTTTTCTATATACAGAAGAACTAAGAACTTCCCCAAAAAGTAATGCAATGTTATGTAAATCATAAAAAGAATGTTGAGTTCTCGACAATGTTGCATTATGTTCTTCAGGGTCATCGTTTACATACTAAAATTCAAACAGAGATCTAAGCATCTAGCCACCTTCCACCGGTATTTGCTGAAACCATTGGATAATGGTGCCAACACCAGATATTATATGAGGAAATAATTTGGATTGAATCTTACCTCCCTTATTGCTGTAACTTCCGCGTGTGCAGTTGGGTCCGTGTGACTGAGAACCATGTTGTGACAACTAGCTACTACTTCATCGTTGCAAACTATAACGGCACCAAAAGGACCTCCATGTCCACAATCTACTCCTTTATATGCTTCTTCAACTGCTTTTCTTAGAAATTTGTGGTCCCTATCCTGCACAACTAAGTAACCGAAAGCAACATGCCAACACCAGAATAAAAGCTATAAGATGTTAGTACAACATTGATCAAGCAAAACAAAAGCATCCAAATCAATGTCTTTTCTTTCCCAAAATCAAACCCCACATGTATGTAGCTTTTGAAACAATTACTTTAGAAATTAAATCAGATACATTCAAAACTCTAATGTAAGAAAGCTTAATATAAATTGTATCAAGATATATTCAATAACCAATGTATCAAATTCCCAAAGTGACTATTATAGATCATAATTTCAAGTTTATAACTGTTAACACAGAGATGATAAGACCCCATTATCTCAATGAATCAAGAAGTCAACCATGTACAAGAAGATAGCTGAACTATGAAGAAGCATTACCTTCTTGGTGACCAGCAAATGCAGAAGCTACTGAAACAGTTCCATCTTTAGTTTCTACAACTGAAACAATCAAGAACGCAAAGTAAAACACTAATAGCTTTATTATAAACACTTTAATCAATCACATCCAAATACAACAAAGGGTCCACAGTTTGCCGAAAAAGAACAACAACAAAACAAACAAATGACAATAATGCGTTACAGAACAATCCAAACAAAAAGCACCGAACTTTTTCCATGTTAATCAGACCCAGTACTTTAAAATCACAAGATCATGCAAAACGATGAAAAGGGTAACCGTGGAAAAATCCAGAATCACAGAATTGGCCACAAAAATTGAAACTTGAAATCAAAATCAGGAGGCAGAAATGGGAATAATACCGTTAACTTCGTCCATGAGAGCGTCGATTTAATCAAGGAAGGAGGAGAGAAGGGCGCTGTCGGAGAAAAAAGGACGAAAAGAGAGAAAGAAGATGAAAATTGAAAAATGAAAAGGTTGTGAATTGTGAATTGTGATTGGTGAAAGATAATACGGTCCACGAAAACACGCTGAATATGATCCTTACGTAAATATATAGACAAAGGAAAAGCCCATCATTCTCATTAAAAAAAACCAACAACAAATTGTTGCTACATTTCAACATTAATTTAAGTCAGATAACAAATGAACAATTACTCTGAAATCCGTAATCAATTAATTATCAATTAAATTACAAGTGGGTTTAATCTCTCAATTGAATATTTAAATGCAGTTAATTTCATTTAAGTGTGTGAAATTGTTTATTAAAAAATATTATATAATTTAATATATTTAATTAAATTGTTATTTAACACTTTCATATTATGTTAATTGTAATTGAGTTTTCATTAATAATTAATTCACGTGATTTATCCCTTGATTTATGTTCAAAATACCTAAACACTACAAAAGACTTTTATACATTCCATTGTATGTGGTTTTAGAAAAATGAATCAACTTTTAAATTTATTAGATAAAAAAAATGAACGATTGACTTTATCACAAATTATTTGTTGAAAATCGTGAGATGATTTAATAATTTTCAATTTTCAATTTCACCATGTATGTGTGAGTTTTAGTGCATAAAAAATTATTTAAATATATAAATTTAATTAAAATTAAAATTAAATTAAATTATATTTTTAAAATAAAAGCTATTAATATTTTTCATATCTTTTCACCTCATATTTGTTAATATTTTATTATAATTTGACTGAAAAATGAACTTTACATTAACCATGAATGCTAAGTAAATCTGTTCCAAAATAACAAAATAGATTTTTTTATTGTTAAGCATTATTCAAATAGCTATCAGTTTCAAATCTTATATTATAAACTATTTCCTTCTTGTGTTTTTTACTTTTTGTTCGAATTTGTGACTGGAATTGACTTTAGGATTAAAATTTGCATGTATAATTAGTATAATTTTTATACAAATATATAGATATTTAATGTCCTATTGATAATAAAAATACATAACTCAATTATCTGGAAAAAAAATTGAAAGCATAAATCTCAGCAGGTATTGTCAACAAGGACATATAATAATTATAATTAAAATCTTTAGTTTAATTAGAATATTTGAAATTAAAAAAAAAAAAAAAACAACAACATGTGATGTGAGTTTTATTCCATGGAATGAGATTAAAATAATAATAAGTCAAATGATACATATATGATGATGTTAGCAATAATGAATGTTATTAAGTATGAAAGAAAATGAGTGGTGATGATGGTGGTGGTGGGGATGAAAACTGAGAAAAGTGGGGCAACGAAGCTTCCTTCTGTTCCTGTTTCTTTACTCACCAGTCACCTCCTAATAAGCCTCCTGTTCCTGTTTCTTTTGTATGGTGCATGCAATATTTTAATACATGTTATGCACGTTATTAATGTTAGGTAGCATGCATGTTCATACCATACAAAAGCATTAGAATAAGTGGGTAGTGACGTTATTGTGAATGTGATTTGTATGTTACAATAATCGAACTTATCTCATAGTGTCAGCACAAACACGTTATAAGTGTTCGTTATTCGTTATGGTTTTATTATTTAAGGGGGAAGAGAAAGGTGCTTATTGTTATCTGTTGTGAAATCTTGGTAAAGTAATTGGAATGGATGAATTTTCTTATATTAGTAAATATGGAAGAATACTCCCAAGAAAATGGATCCCTCTATATTTGGACTTTAGTTTGTAAGAGTTAATTGCTTGGCGTGTAAGACTTCTAATTTCTCGATTCTAGAAAGTCTCAGCAGTAATAACCTTCTAAAAATATTTTTCAAATTTCTTTAATTTTTTGTTTTGTGTTTTTTTTTTTTTTGGTTAGAATGTTATCAATTTTGGCAGTTATAATGTTATGGACTTAAGTGGCATAGCCCGAATTTTTTCTTTTAAAAAGAAAATCCAATCCAAGTAATTTCGGTGTACTTTGTTTTTTGGGTCGGCGATGTGTTTTCTATTTTTGAACAAAGTCGGTGTGATTTCAATGTTTCCGAATCCTGCAATAATTTGTATGATATATACCATTGTTGGGCTTTCAAAAGCCCAAACCCAAGACAAAGAAACATTTGTCGGCCTGCCATAAGAGTTACATTGGGTTTATGATCTGGGTTTAATTCAAGTACCAGTAGTGGAATATGAGTAGTGCAATGAATACCCAAGAAAATATATATATATGAGTAGTGCAATGTTATGTCACCGTAAATTTTGAAGTTCATGGTTTATAAAAAAATTAAAAATAAAAAAAAAGTTAAGTTAACGTTTATATATAATTTTCATTAGTTAATACCAATAGGAAAAAGTTGAATGACCAAGTTTATTTATATTGGCGAGTAACTTTGGCTACACTTTGATATTATATTTGAACTTCCTTTTTTTTTATATCAATCAGTAAAAATATGATGTCACCAAAAAATCAATAAAAATATGATGGTTAGTTAAATGTTGGCCAATAAAAATAAATTGTGCTGTAACACTCCTCTTAGCTTGTGTGTGTATAACATTATTAGGGTTCGCAATAATTCCAATTAATCAAAAATATCTTTGGAAAAAGAAAAAAAAAAACACTGATTAAAGTGTACTGATCAACCCAAAAAAAAAAAAAGAGTTTTGCATCTTTATATTTGAAGTGTAACTTGCATTATGGATGAGAATAGTTTAAGGGAACTTTATTTTTACTTTTCTGAGATGGTTTTAGGGCACAAGCTCAGCACATCGAAATCGCTCAGTGCTTCAATAATTTATTACTATATTAAACAATAATATTCAAAGATTTTTGTGCTAGAATTAGAAAAGTGTACATATATCTTAAATAATCATAATCTTCGATCTACCACCAATTATTAGTGGGAGATTACCAAAATCGCAAGTTGTATGCCAAACAGTATCTAATAACCTTTTTTATCCACCCTACTTTAATTTTCATATAGAGACACAAATAATACAAAATAATATGATTCGTTATTAATTAAAAAATGGATTTACAACCAAGATAGACCTTTATATATTAGAAACATGTATTTGATCAAGTTTGTACGAAGATGTGTACCTAATAGTAATAACAATCATGCATGCATGCCCTTAATAAAGATCCCTTAAGAATGAAGATCTCTTAAAGTTAAAGACATACAGCTTGAGGGCACTCTCTTCCAAGGGCGGTGGGTCCTTTCTTGGAAGATCCCAACCTTAGCTTCTTCTTCACCACTCATGGTTTATGGCTAGCTACCTCCCTCTCCCTAAACACCAACAAAAGCACATTACATAAGTACTTATTAAACCTACAGATATGTTCTAATCTTAATAAATTAATGGATGAATAAATATAAGAACCAACTTTTAATTAATTAATTAATATTAATGCACTTTTTTATTATTATAAATTTATTTTTTAATTCTCATTATTTTTTATAAAATTTATGATTTAAAATTTTAAATAAAACAATTTTTAAAAAATTAACTGACATTAAATGATTCCTAATTGAACTCTTAGTTCATATTAGACTCATTTAAATTTCATGTTTTATTTAAAAATAAATCTATCTACTATATATATATACTAATACATGTAGATGTAAAGCTGAAAAAGAGAGCATAAAATGCATGCTTTAGAAAAATTTCTTTAATTCTAAATCTTTCCCTTTCCTTCCACTTTATGATAAATCTATACGGAACAAAGTACGCTGTTCAACTTTACATGATTAATTATAAGACATTATTTTTTTTTTAAAATTTATTAGGCATAGTTGCATACCTAGCTAATAAAGGATAAAGGGGTTTGCCCTTCTCTGCCAAACATTTTTGTGTGAACAGAACAATATATCACAAGGGATAATGAAGGGCTGTATTCAACTATGTAAGAGAATGCTTGATTATGGTAATAATTAATATAATTAACCAATTGTTTATTGCATTATATATGGGGTTGTTATGTGGATCACTCATACTTATTATTTTAAATTGAAAAGGTTAAATAGTGAATATAATCAGTAATAATTGTTATGTTAATTAGATTAATTATCGTGTGAAAAAAATGTAGAACTAACTACTAAGGTCTCTGTTGCGTTGATTCTACACCGATCAAATATGCCTTCAACAAAGATATTAAATAAAAGAAGTTTGGCTTGGAACTTGGATGATGTTGGTGGAAAATGAAAATCCTTTTCTTTTTTCTTCAAAAAATAATACATACATTCCCTTACATTAAAAAATCTTAAGTTAGTTAATTACCCTCAAAAAAAGGTTTTTACGTAACTTTTATAATATAATAAACTTGTAGATATCAATTTTTTTTTTGGGAATATAACATAGGTTTATTCTATTAGTAAATTAGCAATGCATCTTGAATTCAAACTATATTAAGTTATAAAAATGGTGAAAAAATTTTTCTTTTCAATTGTTGAAGCCTGCTATCACCGTTTACCAAAGACTAGCTTAGCTTGTTGTACCTTCTTGTTGAAGTAACTATTCCCCGGGTTCCACGAAGATGAAAAGAGAATTATTAAAGGAAATAAAAAATGGGAAAGGAAGGAAGAGAAGAGAAAAATGGAGGGATGGAGATGGAGGAAGAGACAGAGGTAAAGTGAAGTCACATATGCTTAACACTTAGGGTAGAGTCTCACTACTCATCTAATATAATTCCTTCTTAGGCACCATTTTATTTATATTTATATATAATGAGAAAAGATCAGAAGGCATCTCTTTTTATGTGGGAGATAGCAAAAAACAATTAAACAAAATGAAAAGCAATGTTGGAGGATGGAGAGTGCGTGAAGAAGCAAGTGAGAAGAACGATTTCAAGCCTATCTAGTCAAATTCAAAAGCAGAGGACAATACGACTTATTCTCTAATTTCTAACTTTATTACTCTCTTTTCAAGTTTCACAACCTACCATGTTATACGAATTAAGGATGGTTTAATTAAGAACTCAATTATTTTTTTATTTTAAAATTTAAATTCCTAATCATAAACTCTTAAAAAATGAATTTAAAATAATTTTATAACAAAAAATGAATAATATTACAATGCTAGTTTCTCATTTAAATGCTAATTTTTTTTGACAAAGTTAAATGCTAATAAGTGCACACAAAAAATTTATATATATATATATATATATATATAAATATATAAATTGGTTAATTTTTTATATATACCTAACATGCATAGTTGATCATTAAACACTAAAATGAAATATTTTATAATACAAGATGGAAGGATTAGAGTGTTAGTATTTATATATCTTGAATAAAAATTTTCAGTTTAAAGTATCACTGTTATTTTTTTGTTATTAACTTTTGAAAAGGACAGAATAATTAAATGTAATAAAAAATATAGAAAATTAAGGTAGGTAATTAACAAAAATTCAATCAATGTTCTATTTTTAGGTAATTAGATTGGTAGAGTCTATAAATAGAGGCACTGCTATTCCATGCTTCATACTCTATATATCAACAAGAGAGAGAGAGTGTGTGTTCTCTATCTTAATTTCTGATCAGAGTAGCTTAGCTTATTAGTGTTCAAGTTTCATTGCAGAAGCTTGTAACTTAGGGCATCATCAGCACGAGTGTTGATGGGGGCAAAGAAGTCATATTTATCTCTGTGTGGGATATTCAAGTCATGCTTTTCAAGCGGGAACACTGATTATGACTATGACTATTACTACGACCATGGCGGCAGGAGGATATTTGCAAGTGACGAGGACAGAGGGCGGTGGGTCGGCGAGCCCGGCATCGACGGCAAAGCCTCTGCTTTCATTGCCAGATTCTATGCCAACCGTGTCACTGATTCCGACCATCAATTTGCATCTTGAAATAACTCACAGCATGCACCTTAATTTCCCTTCAAATGTAACTCTGTAGTTATCTGTTAGAGGATCCAAATTAAGTGGTGCTACAATAATGTGTGATCATTAATAATGTAAACAAAAATTAATTCATTATTATTATTGTATTCATATATTAAATTTTCCATTATTTGCATCTCTCTGGCCTCTATCATGAACCCTTTTTTGTTTTAACTTTGAAGTAACAGAAAGAAAGTGGAGGTGATGACTGATGAGTGATCCATGCAGCAGGGTTTAGAGGAGTGTAAGTAGTGAACACCAAACACTAGCTGGTAGCTACCATTACTTGCTGCATTAACGGAATTTCATTCGTACCATACGTGGTGCGTCCTCCACTTTCCAAAACCATCGGCAACCCTTCAATGGAATCATCATCATCACCACAATTTACATTTTAATTATATATTAATATTAATATGCCAATATCCAATTAATACTTCTTAAGTTTTAATTACTTATTATTAGAATTAGAACGGACTTCATTCCCCGAAGGATCACCTATTCTTGCAAAATAGAATCTTAGGTTCTATAATATATCTTTTTTGTTTCTTACTTTTTATTAAAAAAATAGTTTCTTTCTTTTTTTTATATATTATTTTGATCACCTGCGAGATGGCATATGTACATTCTGGGTTAAGTTTTGGGTTGTGCGCGCATTTAGAGAATTAAAGAATTTTTATTCATTTTAATAGAAAAAATAATAAGCATAGCCTCCTTATAAAATGATCTAATAAGAAAAAAAAAAATAGAAGGATGCAAAAAATCTTAAGATATCCAATCAGTCAAATATCATGCGGCAATTTGAAAGGCGAAGAACTAAATGATGCTCATGGTGTACAACTCACCATAACCTTTCTTTTTTTTTTGTTTTTGGACATACATAATAACTTGTTAAAACTCCAAATAACAATGTGGGTACTATAAGCCCAACAAAACTTAAAGTAGCCCAAACCCTAAGTAAATAATAAAAAAAAAAAGAGAGGAACTGAAAAAGCTAATATCATTAAGACATTCATACATTCCATATATATTGATGTTTCAGTATCATTAATTTAATTGAAGCCAAGGGTTTTCGCCTTTTCACATAATATTAAAGTTTGTATAATTTTTTTTTGTGTCCAAAGTTTGTATAATTAAAATGTTTAAAATTCATTCTTTATGATTCTCATTTTTCTAAATAATAAAAGTAAATTTTTAGCACGACAGATGACTTGACTTTAAAGTTTAAACCCATAACAAAAAATGATGAATAATTGGAGAAAGACAAAAATAAATAGATAAATAATTGAAAGATATATGGCAGCAACAGTTCAAGCTAAGTTGTACGTTAACTAGGGTTGTTAAATGGCTCAATCTGGTTCATTCATATAGGTATACCCTTCTAGCTAATGGTGTCTGGTGGTACGGTGCTCCGCAGTCTCAGCCATGTTCCATGTTTCAAAAGGAACATGCACCTTTTCTTTTCCCCCCCTCAAATATCACTTTTACATTATATTAATTCGCTATAGTAGATATATAAATTGTTAAAAGAAATAATTATCATTTATATGTGGCAGCCATGAATATACATCAGATCATGTAATGCAAGAGATTGATATTCTTTAATTTAGCAAGAACGAGGAATATAAATTCAGAAGATCTATTTCCCACAAACAATAATGATCTAATATCATAAAATAAAACAAAATGAAAAATAACATTCATAGGCTGAAAAATACGCACGTTTAAAACATAAGCATTTTAGCTATAATAAGCGGTGGTTGCCAATTGATTTCTTTGAATTTTGAGTGGTACGGCAAATAATCTCTTGTACTCATAGAGAGAAAAAAAGTATTCATTCATCAACTACATACTACTCTCAAAGAATAGTTATAGTACTACTACAATAATTCATGAGTAATTATTATGAGGGTGAATTACAAAGAATGCCTAACGGAAAGGATCGTAATGAAAGAAAGGTAGTGGATATGTGGGGGATAATGAACCACTGCTTTAAGGAGACAAGAGAGACACGATTATATAAATGTGAGCCATAAGTTCATATTAAAGGACAAGCATATGGGTAAATAATACCAGAATAATGGTTTTGCAGTATTTGCCATTGTGTTGTTGAATCCATGTTTCCCTATGTTTTTGGTGAATGCCAAATAGTTGTTCTTGGTCCACACTCCACACTCCTTTCCCAATCCGTCTTATTTGACCCATTACAAGGCCATATAATACACTCTACTTTTACTATCATAGAAAATGGGCCACCAAATGTAACGAGACCCAAGATTTGCGCATCATCAATTTTCTTAATAAGTATCAATTAGGTCATCTACTATAGTGGCTTGAGTTGCTTAAACATCTTACATCTTATTATGAATTCAATCTCGTGTGTATGCAGAGAGGATTTTGGTCAATCATCCCACTTCTTGAGATGCATGCACAAACCGATGAGAATTAATCACCGGGCTCATTTTGATGGATATCCCGAAAAATTTTATTGTCCGGAATAGTATCATCTTTTTAGTGTAATCATCTTAGTTTGAGATTGAAATCTTTAAAGACTTAATTCTCACTCTTATTTTTTCTAGTAATTGTTGAAAAAAAACTGAAAAAGTCAAATAATTATACTACTATTTTATCTTAATCTTGAAACTAAGATCTACCAATAAAAAATTTCAGAGGTTTTCCATTGGTTAAGAGAAATTAAATTAAAAATAGAAGTGGGGTGTATAAAATAAATAGGTTGTAAATATAAAAAGGTGCACATGGGATATTTTTTATTTAGAGGAAATGTAGGACCGACATTTTAATGTCCGAACATGAAGTGTGTGCATAGTGGACACGTGGAAAGCATCTACCAATAATCTCAATTCGTTGTTAATAATCAAACGTGCCACTTTTCAAAAATGAAAATGATGTTTAATTTGTTTTTGCTCTTATATATAAACTGTAGTCACACTACCATATATTATATTAAAAGGAGAAAATAAAAGAAAAACTATAATCATCCCCAACAATCATTTCTCAATTTTCACTGTTCAGTTGTCACTCACATGATACATTGCATGTGAAAAGGAATAAACATAGTTAGTTATAATATATCTAAATTGAACATTAAACATAAACATAAACTGCATAATAATACTGTTGCTACATACTGTGTTACATTACATACTTACATTAATGATTTTTTTCTGAATTAGTATGGCAATTATTTTATTTTACATATCATACGTATGTGAATTTTTTTTTTTTTTGGTGTCTATACGTATGTGAATGTGATGTCCTTAGAAATTATTCATGTACTTCTGATAGAATATAATTATAATTATTTGACCATAGCCTCGGATATAGCATCATCCATAGTTAAAAAGAATTAAATTAATGCAAATGTGTGGATAGGTCACTTTCTTAAGATTGCATTATATCATGGGCTTTTAGATACTCAAAGATATGGTAATATATTTGGGCTCTCGATTCTTATAACTTTCAACGCCAACAGAGTTTCTTAATGTTAAAAATCTATTAGTAGTAATTTATGTTGTTACAACCAATGATCAAACACACTTTAAAGGGAAGGGTTTTCATAGAAAATATGTAGATTTTTATGATTAATCTATCTCAAACCAAATTAGCGGCAGCATTGGGAAGATAACAGTGTCGGTCTTTTTGTTCAACACATGATTATAAGAATCTCAAGCTCAACGGCACCGTCACTCCATGTTCACACTTCACACTGGATTGAAATTTTACTCTCTAATTTAGTCTACAATCTAAATATTGTGTGCTAAAGTGGTTAGAGAAGACCACGAACAATAAGTCAAACAAATGAATCTTAGTATTTTAATATAAAATATTTAGAGGCTTTTTTTTTTAAAAAAAACACTGTTCACTTTATTTGAAGTTTTAACAAATATCTCTCTCAAGTCTCAAGTATAACTATCAGTCATTGAATAATATAACTTTTTATATCAAAACAGTTAGAAAAAAATTAAAAATTTTCTATTAATAGATTAAGTAAAACATTAACGAAATGGATATAATAATGCCCATTTTAACTAGAAAGTTTAAAATTTAATATATATATATATATTATTTAGGCGTCAGCTATGAATTAATAAGTTACTAAATATACAAAATAAAAATTAAATTATAAATATTTATTTAAGTAAACAAATGAGTTATTGATTATTGAATCTCAATAGATATTATGAATATTTTATGTAAAAACTTATGGTAACATTAGTATGCTACTAGCTATATGGGGCTTGAAAATGAAATGACTCAGGAATAAAAACCCCACAAAGGGGTTGGGTTTATTTTGGGGTTATCTTGTGTTGTTCATAGTTCCACGTTCCCATTCCCAAAAACACATCAGTGTCACATGCCATGATGAAATGGGTAACTAAGCCTTTGTCTCAATGGCTTCTCTCTCTCTCTCTCTCTCTCTCTCTCTCTCTCTCTCTCATTTCAATTACAACAAGTTAAAAGGACTCAGAACATATTATAGGGTCCCTCTTCCGCTCAAAACAATCACAGCAACGTTGTTTTGCCCCTTCCCAGGCCCATGAGATAGATAAAAATGTCACAAAAGACAATTCTGCATTTTTATCATATCTACCATTCTTGTCCATGCATCTGAATATCTGATCCCATATGATAATGATAATGATATCATCATCAACATGAATGAATGTAAATAATAAAACATGCCATCACCAAAAAAAGAGTAATGTCAGTTTTAGTTTTCTACATTGAAAATGCATGTATATCAACAATCCACCTTATAGATAGAGACCCAAAAAGTTAATTTTATATATATATATATATATATACTTCTTTTCTTAAATTTAGCCATATATTTCGATAATAATAAGACACTCGTTATGTATTAAATTTCACATAGAATTATACAAAATTTTAGTTTTTTTTTTTTTTTCACTTTTCACCTTTGATACATGGCGATATAAATATCTTTCACATGAAAAACAAGGTTTGGTACTTCTTGGTAGGAAGAAGGAAACTAGAAAGGCAAAGAGAGGAAGGAGGACACACACATGTGACTAAGTAGTTAATAGGCCTTCCACGAAAAGGGCATAGGCTAACTTATTTGAGGACAGAGAATGAAGATAATAAGAAAAAAGAAAGAGGGTAAATAATTGGATTCAATTAATTAATTAATTCATTCAATTCTACAGTCAAAAAGTCAAAATAAACACAGCATTTCAGAATTTAGTCAATTTAAAAAAAAATGTATATTTAATATGATTATAATAAAAAGTTTAATTATTGTATTATGAAATAGTAAAATTTTCTAACAATATAAAATGTAAAAAAAAATTAATAATAATGGAAAATTAATAGTGGTGGTAGTGAAAAAGAATTGACATGTGAGTGTGAGTGAGAAGGGGCGTGCAGCATGTGCTTTGGTTCAGTAGCCGACCCCCTCAACTTTTTTCCCCCCTTAGCCTATGACTCTCAGATAATAAAAAGGCAGTGTCTTATTTACTTATTTCCTCATTCCATTCCTTCCATTCAAACCCAACAACACAATACTCTTCTCACGGATCTTGCTCCTCTCTTCTTTCTTTTCTCTCCTTTTTCTCTGTCCCTCTGTTTCTCTCAATTACCCCCATACAACAACACACATCCATATACATATTAATATTCTCCATTGCAAAGGGATTTAATAGCAACTGAAATGGCATCTTGGAAGAAGACCATAGCAACACCATTCAAGAAAGCTTGCACTTTCTTCAACAACCAACCTCCAAGGGACAACAATAACAAGAAGTCTCAAACAGGTTTGTGTTTCTTAATTAATTTCTTCAAGATCTATCCTCCCAACTGGGTATGTATTATTGAAGCTAATTAATTAATTGAATTTTGCAGTGGAAGAGAAGAGTGTGATGGATCTGCATGGAGAAGTGATGGCGTGTGGGTATGAAGATGTTCGTGTAATGTGGTCAATATTAGATAAGTCAAAATCCACACAACACTGCAACATAACCTCCTCTTGACCCTTCTTCTCTTCTTTCCATAATCATCCAAGTTCAGAGAAAGTGCAGCAGCAATTAGCAAGTGTTTTTTTTATATGCTAATTAGTGTATGTATTAATTAAGCTCGGAGTTGCATATGGTTCGTACTAGGATGTTTGGTTTTGTGGTATGAATGTAATTAATCATCATCATGATGATGGTAGAAAATGGCTAAATACTAATAGGGGAAGGGGTATGAAATGATGGATGGATGGATGAATCATTGAGTATTCACTGCCCATTTTCATTTTTCTTTTTCTTTTGTATTTTCATTTCCATTTCCATGTGTTGTTTATAGGGAATCCCCGTGATTGATGAACAAAAATCATGGTGAGATTTTAATGGGAAAAGAAAGTCACTTTTCAATCATTTCCTTCTCTCTCTTATATTTTTTATTGAGAAGTCAACTTTGGAGTCCTCAAAATTTGATTGGATTTCTCTTAGAAGGAGAAGAATAGTAGAAGAAGATTTGATTTGCTTTGATTAGGTTGATTCTATTAGATCTAAAAAATAATGATCATATATGTATATATTGGATTGATTTGCAAATCAATTTTAATAATTCAACTTTTTTTTTTATTTTATTTTGATAAACTTAATAATTCAATCTTTAAAATTCATTATATATTTTAATTATTTCTGACAAGGTAAATTGTTAATTTGAATATATCATGCTTGAAAATGTGCAACATTAAATATGTAAATCTTATTTTTACAAAGAAATTGAACTATAGTAAATATATAATCAATAAATAATATTTCTTATATATTGAAATTATATAATATTAAAATAAAAAATAGTGCTATGAAAGTTTTGTTTTATATTAAATTATTTGCAAAAAAAAAATCATTTATATAGAATATTAAAAAATATATATATTAAAAATGTGTGAAATAATATATATATTCACATTTATAATAATTAATTTTATAATTAATTTTTAATATACATATAAATTTTTTTATTCACATAATTTATACTATACAAAATTTAATTTCAATTGTTAGATTGATTAGATATTAATGGCGTATATTTAGCATCTTAAACTAATGGCATGCACAAGCATACCTAATTTAAAAAACAAAATAATACACAAGCATACTTGCAAAACAAAACATTTTGAATATAGGAATATACTCAAAAGTCAAAACCTATTTTAGAAGCTTATTACAACAAAGAATATTCGAATCTTGAACACAAAATATCAAGTTTGATCAACATATGGATTAATTAAAACAAAGCTAATAAAGGCCTCGTCTACTAAATCCCAATCTGTTAGGATTAGCATTGAGTCTAAGTTAAATTAGATAATTATAATCTAAATAGGAGCACAATGCTATAAATAGGAGTACAAAATTGTACTCCTATCTAAATTATAGTTCAAGTAAAGTTTTATATTGTAGACCAACAAATGCTTGTAAGTAAAGTTTATTCATGACCAAAATATTTTCATTTCAATTTCCCCCTTTTACATTGGAATGAGTTGAAGATATTTGTTGATCAGG
Organism: Stylosanthes scabra; assembly: GCA_036250425.1. Lineage (NCBI taxonomy): Eukaryota > Viridiplantae > Streptophyta > Magnoliopsida > Fabales > Fabaceae > Stylosanthes > Stylosanthes scabra. The sequence goes on from JASCZI010181436.1 coordinate 45,729, forward strand.
AACATTATTGTTCAGCTGGTTCTGTTTTCCTCATGACGCTGAAATGCAGAAAAACAAGCCCACATGATCTGTCCTTTACCTTTATCGGGAGATGAGTAATGGAGCAATATCTTCAATTCTGTATGTATGGACATTTTATCTACAGTGACAGAAATGGGGCCACTGTAAAGTCTGTCTTTACTCTTTACATATTAGCCCTGCCATCCTCAGTTTGGGATAGGCCCAACCCCACATTTTGTTTTATTCTATCATAGATATTCCCATTTTTTTCCAGGCATGTGGGAGAGAGTATAGGATTTTGATTTCTCAACATATCACTGCTTCATATTGCTTTGGTGCTTGTTTCTTCATCCTAGCTTTACTTAGCACTGAAAATTGAAACCCTATGTCTCTACTGTTATGAGATATTGCACATCTTAGAAGACAGTGCCCTACTTCCATTTTTCCTTTCGTGGAGGGTTACAAGGCTCTTATGAAATTAATTGGAAATAATGATTGAAGTCTTAGATAATAAAATAGCTATAAATGATATTCAAATAATCAGGGGAAAAAGTGTGCCCTTCTTTTACCCCACAATGGAAAAGAGTAAAGGGTGCACATGACTATATGAGTTAATAAAGTAGCATCACAAAGCACATCAAATATATATGAGGTTTTATTTCACATGCTACCCCCATGTTTCATATAACTTAAATTGCATGGAAGATAAGTGTATAATTGTGTAATATCATTTAATATTGTAGAAGATCAATGTAGTTTACCCTACATACTATGCAAATAAGATGTAATTAGTTTCTTTTTTACTTTGGCCTTAGATGCTTAATTGCTTATTACTCATTAGTGTCTTTGTACACAGAGTGAATATGAAAAAGTGCTACAAGCCTACAACCTAACATGATAACATATCAGTTGATTTCATTTCCTGATCCTACAAAATCAACTCTCAAACAGTACAATAATAACTTCGAAATTCTTCCCTCTAAAATAGGTTCCAATAGAACTATACTACCCTTCTAATAAGCAATGCTGTCAAATGTCAATTCACCTGAAATTCCGTTCCTCTTTTGCTTCCAGGGCATCAACTTCTTCATTGGAAAGAAGGTCCACGATAGGTTCATACACGTCCCATTCCTTTCTTTTCCTGATGCAACAAAAGAAAAACACAGCAAGCCAGTGAACATTCCATTTTGAATCTTGCGAGTACCACTATAGGAGAGTATGCAAACAAAACTTGAAAATTAGTTCTTGTTCTAGAAAAAAGAAATTTCCACGATTATATTAGTTCTGAAGATGAACTTATTAAACGGTGTCAACCATTTTTTTTAAGACATTATCCATGCATTGAATTTTTCTCTTTGAAAATTGCTCAAAAAGTATAAAATGGACCATCAAACAGAATTATAAACAAAATATGTGCAAAGAATTAATAAAGACAATGTAGTTTTCTATGTTCAAAGAGTCAAGTACTCAAGTTCCGTAACAGTCAAGTCCAGTTCTTTCCGAGGGAGCATATTCCCAGTTCAGGTAAAAATTCTTTTATTATAGGACATCATCTCCACTGTTTTTTCCTCATTTGTTGATATCTGCACTATATTCATTTCTTAACTGCAGAAACATATGATATATGTAAAATGCGTCGCCTTATGCAACTGCTAATTTGCTTTTGCTAGCATAATCCGGATGCCAATAACGAAGCATTCTGGCATGTTTGGTTTTAACTTCTTGGAACTTCAAAACCATTGGTAGGACATAAGACACAAGACAATCTATTGCTATTATATCCAAGATTTGGGATTTTCAAAAGCACAATAAAACTTGCTGTTACAAATTAACTCTAATCATATGCCATTTCAATTAGCATTTTAACTGCAGCAACACCATGAAAATGTGCAACATAGTGTGGTTAGATGATGGCATAACAAATCAGCATTAAGTCATGTAACTTTAGCAAAGAAAAGTGCACCACACAAACTAAATAGACTCACCGAACTACACTAGATTTTGGACCAAATAACTTGACCAAGTCCACTGCCACAGCACCTCCTTTGCTGTTAATAGAGGATTGACAAGCAGCAATGAAACAAAGGATCAGGGACATAATATCCTCGCTTGGAGTAATCATGTAATGCAACTGAACTGGGAAAGAAATGCATTGAATACCTGACTGGAGTATATTCGCCCCCCCGACGACCCTTCTTGCTCAATCGGCTTTCTCTTGCAGAAACCACACTTTGAATTGCAATCTAATAAATATGCAAACAAACAAACAATTTATGGCAACCATAAGGATATGTAACACACAAACATGATATAACACTTAGCAAGAAGAAACATTGACCTCATAAAGCTGCTCCCTTATAGCAAAGGCAATTGCCGGCTGCAAAACAAACGCATGTTTCAGTTTAGTAAGTTTTCACCTTCCAAGAGTATCTGTGTTCTTATTTACAAGGAAGACAGCAGTATTTCAGGAATGAAACGAGAACCCATGTCCTACATTGACACAATATATTGTTGCTATCTCACAAACAGAAAATGCAGCACCAACACAGTTTTCACATATCAAGAAATACAATTCATGGCAAAGTTTAAGACTTCATTTTCAATTATAAGTTTACATTGTGATGGAAGCAACGAGTTTAAACACCGCAACATGTCCACACTCCACACTACACAATAATGGATACTATACTACTAGTAGCACACTAGCACAATCAATTGAATTAGCAATTGAGAAAGATAGATAGATATACTTACTCCAACCTCGGGGTCTTCAATGGTCATGTCTTTGCAGAAGATTCTAGCAAATTCTTCAGGATCACTCTCGAAATTGTTCAAGTCCTAGAAACTCAACGAGGTTAGATATACAACACAAAATCAGATAACAATGACAATAACAATAGCAACAGCAATATTACCCATAAGAACTGGTCCTTCACTAGAGTATGATTCACACGAAGATCAAGCTGAAATTACGAAAAAGAACGAGTTGAATTAAAACGCAAGCGTGAAAGTTAAACGAGAACGAGAATGGAGAGAGAGAGAGAGAAGAAGAAGACCTTGATAGGAATGATTTTGTCGCCGGCGTACATGTCTTGGCCTTCATAGGAACGGAAATCGGCGAGCTGAGACTGAATGGATTGGGCGATTTGGGTGACGAAAGCGGGAGGGAGCTTGAGGTCCTTAACGGTTCTCTTGGCGAAGAGTACGACCTCGGAATCGGGATCGGAAGGGTTCCAAGTGAAAGCGTCTTTGTAACGCTGACCGTCGATTTCTATGTCCAATCGAATCGGCACCAGATTCTCCGAAGTCGGCCTGCATCCAAAACACACATACATCAACAATCAATGAATGAATGCATCGACGTGATGAAGTAAGCAAGCAAGTTACATTCTGAACTTGACGGGGTTTCTGTAGAAAGCTGAAGCTGGGGTTTTCATTATGCTGAGGCTGAGGCTGAGGCTGAGGCTGAGGTGAATCGTCTAACCGCGAATTTCAGTTTAGGCTCCAAAGATTTCTCTTCACACTGCATTCGAATCGGATGAATTGGAAATTTTTTTTTTTTTTTTTTTTGTTCTGGGGATGAATTGGAATTTCGAAGATTCACATTTAACACCATTTCCAATTAACACCGTCATTTTACTTTTTTAATTGGAGTTTGGGCCTAACACGGCTCTGTTAATTTTTGTCATCTAAATAGCTTTATATAACGTATATTTGGGCCTCGGGCCCAAATATTTAGCAGTCTATCCAGAGATCCCACATATTATGATATTGCCTCTTTGGGCTTGGGCTCCGGTGACTCACCCAAGAAAAAAATGATTTGCCTTCTTCTTTTTTTTTGCCTATTATTATTTAATATATCGATATACAAAGCATAGTAATTTTTATCAAAAAAAAAAAAAAAAGCATAGTAATTTATCTAGTGAAGTGGAGCAAAATTAGTGTTGTCATTTGTCAAAAATATGTCATATTTTTTTATGAAATAAATTGAACTACAAAAGTTATATCTATTTCAATTATGGATTTACCTCATTTATTTTAGAAGACAACAATAATTCTTTTATGTATTAAATATATTCAAAAAATAAAAAATTTTATCATTTCAACAAGATTTTGTTTTAATTTCTTAACAAGTAAGTACCTTGAATTATAAACCAAAACCTTTGCTATTTGAATCTTTATTATTCTCCAGGTCCGTTACATAAAATATTGATTTAAATAGGTATGACTTTTGAGTTTTGAGAGAACGATATCATATGGATAGGATTACTGGCAACTTGTTAGCCTTATTGCGTCCATTTATAGGTTTTTGTTCTTCAATTTAATATTAAAAATAAATAATTCAATTATTCAACTAACGAAAAATGTCTCCAATGTTTGACATTATACATACAACTTCAAGTGTAACTGTTATTTGACTCTTCCTCGTAAAAGTTGAACTATATCTTTTCATTCTTGTGTAAGAATTCAAACTATTAGAAATTAAAGTGGGCATCAATGATTGTCCGAGATGTTGCATCATTGTCAGTTGGTGAATGTTTCATCAACAATCAAGTAAGATGAGTTCACATATATTACGGACATGTGTTCAATATTTTTCTTTTAAAAATGATGATGAGCATTTATTATTTAATTCAGTTAGAATCTTGTTCACTAATCAACGAAAATGAAAGCAAAACCACTGTTCTTGACACGAGCGTTGTGGACACACATTACCATTATGTTGTACCCAACAAAGCCAAACAAAATCAGATTCAAAGCTCATACGTATACACACTCTATAGGGAAATCATTAACAACTTTAGTTAATTAATCAGCTTTTTCATTGTTTCACCACTCTCATCTTATATTAGCTTTATTTCATAAAACTCTTTTTTATTGAAACACGTGGTTTGGTTGGTTGGTTGAGTATTTGGTACTTCAAGTTGTTGTTGTTGGTAAGATTATTCTAGGAAAGTAATTAAGATAAATGCATGTAATAAAATTAAATATTGCTAAAATAATTAATAATAACAAATAATTAACAATTGATGCATGCATGCTTGCTATCTAGCTAGCTAAAAGCTAGCCCCAAAGGACAAGCTAATTAAAATATTCAGAATAATAGATCCACATCATAAAAAGAGAGGCATCTATACATGATTTTTTGGCAAAATTGGTGAGTGGGATCGATCCAGGTGAAATATTAATCCATATATGGCTACAAAAGTTAAATAGTTAATAAGCTATAATAAGGTGGATATCTATAGTTAGGAGAATCCACCATAAAGCAGAGATAGACTAAGAGACAAATAGATACAATAGCTATGATTAATGAATTAGCAATTTGCTAAGAAGCTATACATCTTTTCTTTTTTTTTTTTTCTTTTTTTTTTTTCTTTTTTTTTTTTTTTTTTTAATTTT
>JASCZI010181436.1:59054-72898 GCA_036250425.1 Stylosanthes scabra
AGAGCCCCAATGGTTTCACATTAATTTGTGTTGGCCCTAAACATTAGATTAAACCTAATTAACCATCTAATTAAAACTGTTCCCCTAAGTGACCTACATGGCCTTCTTTTTATATCAATTTGGTTTCCACCTTCTTCACATTTTATGAAACCCAATAAAGGTGACTTCTTCATACCTTCTCTCCTTTTGTGTATTGCTATTTCTCCAATCTAATTTATTTTGCAGCCATATATATTGTTTTTGTTGTTTTTTTGTAACTATATTGGTAATCACTATTTACTTTTTTTTGAGATAAAATTATTAAAATAAACAAAGTATTCATATTCTAACATATAAATGAAAATGTGAGATACATTTCATTTGCACACTTTTTTCCATTTTTAATATTTTCTGTTTTTTATTTTTTATTTGGAAAAATAGAAATAGAAGTTCAAACCAAATTAATTATTTTTTCGATTTTGTCTCTATTTTTAAAATATTTATCAAACGCATTTTCTATATCTCTGTTATTTCCTCTATCCTCTAAGTCTTGTGTATGAGTTGTGTCAATGAAGTATTTAGAAAGCACAAAGCCGGGGAAACCAGAAAAGATTTTGTGGAGATTGGTGAAGTTGATATCAACCTTTTTTTTTATTGGTGGACAAAGATTTTGCCTAAATGTGCGCACTTTCAATTCCCACTACATCACCTAGTGATTGCTACCTTAAATACCTCATTACTATTTTACAATATATCAGTTTAAATTTTTCTAATAAAGTAGTTTATGATGTGGTATTGAAAATTTAGGACAGAAAAAATTATAGTTCGTAGTTGTAACTTAAAATTTAAATATTAAACAAAATAAAAAAAGGAAGACAATCTATATATAAAAACTAGTCTCTAAAGATAAATTATGATGCTAGTATTATTAAGAATCTGACTTTCACAAATTATGGTTGATATTATTTGTGAATTCGATTGTGTGGAAGCAATTTTGTTGATAAAAATGCTAATTGGACTATTAGAGCTTTGGATAGAGACATCATCACTAAGTTTCATGAGCTCCTTCTCCTTTTGAGAGATTGAAATATTATTCTATCTGTTGTCACTCGTTCAGCAAACATGGTTGCAGATGCGCTGGCTCGTACGACAGCAAGGGTTAGAACTGCTCATTCAGAGTGGTTCCATGTTAAGGAGGACATTTTGAAGCTTCTTAATCAGGATATGGGTTATGCTGCTTAATCAATTGTCAGATGTTTGATTTCCAGCATGCATAGGTAGTAACTCATTTAATTAATAGCATACTTTACTCCATTTTCTTATGATTATGTCTAGTTACCTTTTTTATCCCAAGATAAATTTTAGAAAAGACACACAAGAATGCCCAAAAAATTTCACAAAGCTTATATAGCCACCTCACAAGCATCGATGATCTAAATCCAAAGATAAAGAAAGATGAAATGTTTCATCAATTGTGCTCATATAAATGAATGAATGAAAGGCCATTATGGATGAAGCTGAAGGCAAAATCTTCTCAACTAGAATACAAAGTACTATGGCGGAAATTCCTAAGGCAGGAACCTCATTGAAAATTGAATAAAGCTTTCAATAGTTTACATGTAATTTTCAAAGATATAAGCTTCTTTTTTTTCTTTCTATATTTAGAGCTATTTTTCCTTGCACAGCACAAGAATATTATTGAAAGAATGATATCCCTGGCAATGAATCTATCAGTTGAAAACCAAATTATGGCAGGTTTTGTCACAAGGGTAAGGACAACCAATGGCCTGAACTTGAACGCGATCGAAATACCAGTTTCCCACAGATTGTGCTATCCCCTGCATGTGTTTTTAGACAACCATTAGAGGGATTATATGGAACACGTTATGATACAAATACAAAGATACTTATACTATGAAACATGTGTTCCTTTGAATAGTTCATCTTTCATGTTGAAGCTATATAGTTCTTGATCTAGCAGATCATATCTAGAGAAAGCAAGATAATGGAGTTATTTATGATGAGTTCAGCTAAACATACTCTATTTCCGATATGAGGCGAGTCGCGAGCAAACCATGTATCTTGTCTTTCGGATTGGCAATGAGCGAAACAAGAATTTATGAATAACCCGTTTTTACGTGACTTTGAGAATCTTCTTACAACTCTTAGCATCTGATTCCGAAAACCTGCTTCATTCAAGGTTGATGCCAACATTACTAATAGTAAATAATAAGCATATTGAGAAACATGTCAACAAATGATGATAAGTGCATCCAAGGAAAGGAAAGCAAAGAAACTAGTCCTCAAACTTCTATTTAATCACCTTGCAGATATTGCATCTGCGGTGCGCTGCAACGCACATAATTTTTTCTGCAATCATACCAATTCCAATGATAGTCAGCAGACGGCGGAGCTAGGCTGGCTTGAATCTGATAAACGTGGAAGCAATTGCATATATCAGTGTTTCAAAGAAGTAATTTGATTCAGAAAGAGTCACACACAACAATGATCAAGGAAATATGCAACAATAAACACATCTTTTTTCAAGATTTGAAAGACTTAACATGGAGGTTATTGAATTGAAGGAATAGCAGCATTATCTTTTTAACTCAATCATGTGTCCACTCTCTGATGCAGTAAAAAATGACAGAATTCATTGAAATTGAACTTCATGCTGAACTGAATCAATCAATTAACTGTAAGGGAAATGGTGGTGAGAATTCACCTGCCAAGTATCATAAGCTGCATTGAGAAGAAACAGTGGTGCCTTAACACTGGCAATTGAGTGCTGAGGGAAAAAGCACTGAATAGAATTCAAAAGAAGGGGGAAAAAATATGAGATGGCTCTACAAAAAATAGAATTTAATGACTGGAATAATAGTTACCAGAATCGGATTGAGGCGACTGGTACAAGTCCTTGGAAGGTTTCGTTGCGCTCCCTGCGATGTGAAGAAACAAGTACTAATCATTTCAGCTTATTCATGTTTTACTATATCATCAATTCTTGAAAAGGAAACAGAAGGCAGCAACAGAAAAAGTTTCTCATGAGAAACATACCTGTAAGGCAACCACACTTCCAAAAAAATTCCTCAAACTGCGATGGCCGGATACATCAACACTGCAATAATGCAATTCCAGACAATTTATTTTGTTACTAAGAGTGTATGCGCTGATTGGAGCTAAGATCTATGAGCAGATCCACTGAATAATAGACTAGAATTTGAAGTTCATTGGATGATGTTTACGCGTCAAGGAACAATCCAGCATCACTTAAGCACTTCACTCTTGTGGTTCTTGGGAACATTTCTCTAAATTCGTCACAATGTAGAATTGTTGCTAAACCTCCTGCAGAACATCCAGATAGAAGAGCCTAAAAGAAAAAAGAAGAAGAAAACATTACCAAACTGAGTTCAGGAAGCGGTTGAGTTAGTTTCTTTTTTCGCCATAACATTATCAAAAGTGAACCTGTTTGGCATAACGCATTCCTTTCAACATTAGATCTTCCATAGCCGCAAGCCAGATGCGTTGCCCTCTGAAAAACAACCCTGCTCGCTGTGGAACAATGATTAGTTGAGGATAAACAATGGAATGGAGCAGTCTTACCTTTGTTGAAGTCTAAAACTCTAAAAATTAACATCAAACATATTGATAAAAAAAAGAAAAGGAATAAAGTGAATTAGTACCTTGAGAAACAAGTTAAAATCATTAAAATGTAGGGAAATTTAATGTCGAAAAAGATCTCGCATCCCCTCTTACCTCATTTTGACTGTCTCCAGTGAACGATGCACCATCACAATAACGAATTTTGATTCTATTCCAATTGTAGAAATCTGCATAAATAATCATCCCAATGAATGACAATTGAAAAAAAAAAATTTCAAATTTTATGGGGAAAAAGAATAGTGATGCTGGTGAGTCTGAGTCTGAGGGTTAGAACCTGGATTTTCCTCAGCTTTGTTGCTCAGTATCCCAACAAACGGTATCTGTTTTTCCATAAACGCCGACGAACCATGCCGCGTCTTCTTACTATAAATGCAATTTCTGACATTTCCACACCAGCCTCCTCCCTGTAGCCGAAAGGTTTGCTGGAGTTAATATTGCCAAAAAAGAGAAAAATCTACAGCTTGTTAGGAGAAACAAGAAATTCAAAGCTTAAGGCTATATGGAAATATCTTAACCCTTTCAATTTCCCTACATATTTGATCTTCCATGTACCAAGTTCTGCATCTCAGGGACCAAATTGAAATAACCAAGATTTGCAGCAGTGATTTTCTAAGATAATGAAGCTAATGAAGATAGAGAAAAAGTAGAATCAGTAGTGAAACTAAAACTGATTGTTATCATGGCACAATCCAAAACCATACAAGAGAATCTAAAAGACATGCATTGTAGCTAACTAATAAGGATGATAGTAACTGATACTCTGAAAGCAACCTAACAGCCATTAGTGTCTCAGTCTCACATACCTCCAATTGTACGAGCCAACTGTTTGATCCGGCGCCATATCCGCGGTTGAAGTGGTAACCCGGTAAAGATCCATCCAGACATACTGCACAAAGTAACATAATTCATGGCCTAGTGAGCAATTATCCTGTATAATAGTATTAGAATGTTCTAGAGTCTCGAAAATGTTGAATTGCAATATCATATCTCTCCAGATCTCAAGCAAACTCAGGAAACATAAACTATTCATAAATCAAAAACCCCTTTTATTTTATTGAGCAACGGATAAAATCATCATTAAAAAAATAATAAATTTCAGAATCTATGGAGCAGATAGAGTACACTGTACTCAAAACAAATTAATAACATTTCGAAATTCCAAAGGAGAATCAATGCATGGAGAGAAAGAGAGCAATACCAGCTCCTTTGGAAGCAGCACCATAAATAAGAGTGAGACCAACCATCAAAGGTCTGTTGTTGTTATAATAGAGCATGTCTGTCACATTACCATTCTCAAATCCTTGTACCAATTTCACAAACATCAACCCTATAAACCCAAACCCCCACCAGCATAGCATCCTCATGGCTCCAAAACTGTTGCTTCTTTTGAACATTAACCAATGTAGTAGTTTGAGTAAGATAGTGACAACCAAAAATGGCACTTCCCCAGAATCTTCACCTAGTACGGGAACAGTATATTCTTGTTGAGAAGAAAAAAAAAATAATAATACTAAGACTTTCACAGGTTGTGGAAGTTGGTAAAAAAGTTCACTTTACAAATTAGCTAAAAAAAAAAATAAAGAAGAAAATGTTTTATTTTCTTCCACTTGGTCATAAATGATCATTGAATGCTGCATTTATAGCATTGTAACGGAACAGAAACATGACCTAATAAAAGTCGAGACAGAAAGCAAGTGATGATGAAGAAAAAAACAGCTTCAGAAGTAAACCTGAAACTTCACATGAATGTGTGTTTGCATAGAAATGAGAAGAAGTAATAGTGCAAATGAAGGGTTGGTGGCTGAATAAAAAGAATAAATAAATCAATAACATAAAACATAATGACAGTGGCTCATGTAGTGTTATGTTTACTTACAAGTATTTTTGTTTTACTTTCTTTATCTGTAGGCAATAAAAAGGAGGAGGAATCTAGGATAAAAACTTAAAAATGGCACCGACATAAACATGAGAAGAGAAGAGCTGTAACACACTAGAGTGATCATAAATCATAACCAGCAATGTTTGTTGGAAGAATCACCGAAAACTGTGACCCACCTACTTCCTCTCTGCATCATCTTTGTCCTCTTTCTATTATTTCGGTGATCTTACTGTACTACAATAGCTCTATATTGCTCTTAGATAGAGCTGTTCAAAAAAAAAATACAAGCCAATAATAATAATTAATAAGTTGGATTCAAGTAATGTTATTAGTGTACATTTATTTTATTAAATTAAATTAAATTATTTATTTTTATATTAAATAAAAAGTAATTTCAATTATTTAAATTCACTGGTTCAGAAAAGCACTAACACCTCCGAACAAACAGAATCCACACATAATGAACAAGGGAATCTCTTCATTCTTTTAAAGCCTCGGAAAATGGCTTCTATTGATATATTTAATAAAATATATAATAAATATATTAAGTATTTAAAATTTTTATATTTTTTATAAAAAAGTTTTTAATTAATAATTATAAAAGCTCGTATCAATTAAACCGTTTTTTTTTAACTCAAATATATCCACCGTGACTTTGAAAAGTTTTGAACCCAAAAGAATTAGTCAGAAACTCACTATAATAGTGACCTTGCAAGGTGCAATTAGTACACTTGAATTCATTTTCATCAAGTCAACCCTTCCAACCATTACTTTTGTTTCGTGAGAATAATCTAAAAAATGAGATTTGTATTTTTTTAATGTATATTTTATGTTATAAACTTTTGGATCATTTTGGAATAAAAAAGAAAAGTAATATTTTGTTCTATTCAAACTTACTTTACTTTTGTCACCAAAAAACTTACTTTGCTTTGCTTTACTTTGCCTACCATTTTATAATGAAATATTAAAATGTGAAGTGAAAAATAAAATGAGACATCACCATGAATGGTGGAATTGGTAGTAGGCCCTCGAGAATAAGATAAAATCATATCATCCTTTAATTGAAAAGTGGCATAAGATCTCTCACTCGATCGTCCTCTCAAATCATTATGGGACCAGAACCTTAATCACTTAATGCACGGCATTTTTCTTTTCTTTTATATTTTTTTTAATAAAGAAAAACAAGGACGATATGTGGATCATCATTGGCAAAGGACAATAATTAATGGAGGACGATGTGTGTTACAAAACTAAGCAAGTGGTTGTAAATGTTCTTAGCAAAACTAAGAGCTTTCTCTTTATTCTTCATTGTTCAGAATGGCTTGGAATGGAATCAGGACACTGAATTTGCAGGGTCCTCTGTTCCATCATTTCTAGGAGCTGCATCATTCTTAGATACCAATTCACTTTCCAATGGAACAGCAATTTGGTACTTGTACCACTTTGCACATAAAAGGTATATGACAAAGTTAATCATGCTTAATACTGCTAAGAACCAATAGAACAATTCAAGATGGATTTGGTTCAAGTCATCCCCTTCTAGCCACCCTATCTTGCTCTCTGTAACCCTCCTTGTAACCGAGTTTATGAGTTCGACGAATGCCGTGCTCAAGAAGTAACCAATGGAGAGTGAAAGAAAAGAGAACGAAGTAGAGAGCGAACGCATTCCTCCGGGTGCTTCCCTGTAGAAGAACTCCAACAATCCCACCAATGTGAACATATCGGCTATGCCGAAAATTGCATATTGGAAGGAGAGCCAAAAGAGGCTTATAACATGGTTGTGATTGTTAAACTCATCCTTTCTTTTAACCTCTATGACTCCAGCTATGGCCATTGAGATCGCAGATAACACAAGGCCAACCCCAACGCGTTGCAGTTCTGTAATTCCATTGGGGTGGCCGGTTATCTTGCGAAAGAGAGGCACAAAAGCGAATTCATAAACCGGTATTAAGGCGGTCATGAATACTAGAGGGATCACGGGGATTGAAGCAGGCGGGATGTTGTATCTGCGGAAGTGTGTGTTCATTCTAACTCCTTGTTGGATTGAGAAGGTTTGAAGTTGTGCCAAACATGTGTTCATGATTATGGTGCTAAAAAGAATAGGCATCATCCTTGTGAGGATCTTTGTTTCTTCCACTTGTGTCACAGTGCAAACTTCCCATTCCTTTGGTTCTTTGCCTTCTCTTAGAACAGCTGCTTTGTCTAGAATCCTATCACAGTGTAGAAAATCAAATTCTAGATCATTGGTCATGTACTCACGTTAATAAATTAAAAATGTGTTCACAGATTAACAGAGAGTAGTTGCAAAATTATAAATATTAACCTGAATTGATCAGTATGAGGGATGCGATTTTTCATCAAATTGGACTCATCACTTTGTATTTCATGCAATTCATCTGAATTTTCAGGTACTTTTATCCGCAAATTCTTTACTGTGACCAACAGAACCTGCAAGAACATTGATCTTGAATCGACAAAGTAACAGAATTGAATAACTTGCATAGCAAGAAACCATTGGATGGAAAACAAAGAGGGGGAAATGAAGAAAAACCTGTAGAACACTCAACAATGGGCTATCTCCTGACACTCGATAACAATAGAATGGCTTTCCCATCGCAATGATGAGAAGGCCTCCGGAAGAACACGCCAACGATATGATGAAACCTTTGTACCAGGTGATTTCAGTGCTCACATAAACCACAACCGTGACCCCAATGCTAGCACCTATTGTGACAAAGAACAAGAACCAATTGAAGAAGCTGGCTAGTTTCTTCCGTTGTTTGGGATCATTATTATCAAACTGATCAGCTCCAAGGGCAGGTACACACCCTCTAATTCCACCAGCACCAACTGCAAACAAGTATATTGAAGCGTAGAAGAGCAAAGCTTTTGTGCCATGCACACAACTCGTTTCCCCACATGGTGATGGCAGAAGTTTCTTGTCATGGGATTGAATCACAAGTAAAACGTATCCCTACAGTATAATTCAAAAGTCTTCAAGATATAAATTACTAAATATTACCATTTCTCCTCAAAAGAACTTCCCATATCACAAATCACTCTAAGCCATGACAAGTCAATTTTTCAAGTTGGAAGTACAAAAATGTGATGTTCATATCATAACAGCAACCGCAATTTAAAACCTTGGTAATAATTTTAGTTAAATAGCTCGAGTTTGTTTGTACTTTACCAACAACTCAATAAAGCCAAAGAGGACACAAGTGTTGAGGCGATTGAGATAGGTATCAGAGATGAATCCTCCAAGGATGGGGATCAAGAAAACAGTGCCCAACAAGTTTGTTGTGGTTGTTGCAGATTCAGCAATGTTGAAATGCATCACTGACCCAAAATACAAAACCAAGCTTACCATGTTTGCCACAAACCCTACATTATCTAGCAGCATCATTACTGCAGTAATAAGAACCCAACAAAAATTAGACTCATTAAGTTAGTTTTAACATACTAATCTTCTCAATATCTTTAAAACATACTAATAAGAAAACGAAATTAAAAATGCCATTTTGGCACCACAATTTTTTTTATAGGACATAGTTTACCTACCAAAGACGAAAGAAGCTGCTCTATATCCTCCTTTTCTTTGAAGCTTCACAACTTGGTAGTCAGCATCTTTCAGGCTACCCTCATCTTTTGAATAATCCTATATATATATTTTGATACAAAGCCATTTTAGAAAATTGCTTCTTAAGAAAAAAAAATATAGCATTTACACTATAGCCGTTCAGAATCATAATTCTTAATCCGTTATTTTGCATGCATCTCAAATAAAAATAAAGAGAACTTTCTATGTGTAAGTTGATTTCTCAATTAATAGAACCATCCAAGCAATAAAATGAAACAATGATATATTGTAGAACACGATTTGCAGTATTTACCATGGCTAAGCAAGTTCGGAGCTGAAAACTAGAAAGCAGAAGATAAGTATAAAGGAGAGCCTTAGCTGAGAGATGGTAATCACTCCACCGAAGAGATTGCTTTTATAACAATCACATAAGTAGTTAGTTGAGTTACTCGCATGCATGCATGATGACAACTCACAAGGACGACAGTGACTAATACATGGTGAAAATTTAATACTATTTATTATTGCTCTTAGTAAAATATTATTGCTCCTTGTAAAAACAGAGGCCACAGTCGCATAGTCTGCTGCATGCAAATATAATGTGGAAGAATACCCAAAGTTGCTCTGTCACTACTGAGTATCACAATTTTCATCAAGTCAATGCTGACATACGATCATACTTTAATTTTTTTTTAAAGAATTACTAATTTTGTGGAAAATTTTAACTCATCATTGTTTTTCTTTTTTGGATGGATGCATCATTGATTAATTTAATGATTTAAGGATTGGTTGAAATAGATATAATGTTACAATAACATGATGTTTTAGCGTACTCTTATGTACTCTAATCTCTCCTATGATTTGAGATATTTGGTAAATTATATAGTCCGCTAATTAAGGACTTTTTCAATTTTTTTCGCCTCATTTCATTTATTTGCCTCCATTTCATTTATTTGATTATGGATGTTACCCTTTAAAATTTCCACCACAATGGCATCATAACATATAAACATAACTATAAAGTATTATATGTGAAAACAAGCTTGGAAATAACTAAGAGACCCTGTGTTGGATTCTCTGTTACATAAAGAAGTTTGCTTTTAAGATTTTTTTTTTCTAGCATTAAAATAGAAATACGTAAATATTTCACAAAACAACCTTATATTTCATGCAGGAAAAATTTTTTTGAAACAATTTTAAGTGTGAATGATGTGAGTAAGTGACATCACATTAAAAATGAAAGTCAATAACTTCCCTGCCATATAAAATTTGTAAATTTGTTGATATCAGAATTCTTTCATCAGGAAACTACATATTCAAGCCCACCCTACCACCAAAAATATGTTGTTGCTATGTTGACTAGGAAAAGAATATGAAGAAAGGGAGGGGGAAGTAATTAACCTCAACTCAAATCACTCAAAAACATATTTAAAAAAAATGCAGCCTATGGGAGCTTAGAAGCATCTAAGAATTTTTTTTTAAAAAAATTATAAGTTGATCGGTATGTGTTACACAACAACCCAATAATCTCAATTGTGATAATGGTCATCCTTTCCTTGATCAAAATAGTAAAGTGAGGCCAAACAAATCAAGATATCTGTAAGGATAAGACCAAACACATCGAAAACAAACTTTGGAGCAAACAAACCCCAAACCTGCAAGCAAACAAAAAATAAATAAAAATTAAGCAGTGAAAATATTGTGCTAGCTACAACATATGCATGGATGACAGATATTTGACTCAAGAAAGTGCATTTACCATCAAGTGCCGCCTGTGCAATGTGACACAAAATATGGTAAACATTGTCATAATTGCTGTTATGAGCCCATATGTTATATACATCTGTTTATAAAAACAGGAATGATCAGTGTTGAATATGTGGTGTTTTGAATAATCAACTCATGGATCTGCTCTAAGGTATAGGAACTCACTTGAGACAACTGTCTGAAAAGAACATGTTTCCCTATATCAGCCTTATACTTAGTTGCTAAAAGAAACGGAAGTCCAAATACTGGAAGGATGATAGAAAAACCATAGGTATCAAGCGTAAGAATGATTGCTTGGGGGACAAGCATAAATTCTTCAAACCTGAAAAACAATTAGTGCTACATCATTTATTTGATAGCATGTGATATAGATATAACAGTAAATATTTGAAAGGATAGTTCCAAGATCTGACTTCACTAGTATCTAAAAACATATATATTCTTCAAAAAGTAAACAGAAGTTTAACTTATTATTTACCCTATAAATGCAGCACCATAATGGAGACCATCAAAAGCACACCTGAAATGAAGTTGCATATTTAAACAAAACCTTAAGAAAAGAAAAATATATATAACTCCAAATCACACACAAGTGAAGTTGCATCATACCAGTGACCACTGCAGAAAAAGAGACACGTGGCAAACAGGTTCCATTGCATCACAGGAAATGGGCCAATTGAAAGACTTCTCTTAGGTCCATTCTCATCCTCTATATCACACAACCTCATAATGAAATAACCTGGAAGGGAAAGTCACAGACATTTCTTCAAAAATGATCATGCTGGTTTGTACTCATAAAATTGCTCATAGATGACAAGGCTAAATTACAAACATTAGCAGCATAAATGAAGCAATGGCAAAAATATACATAAATTATTATACAGAAAGATTAGCAACTTGATAAAACATATGAGCATAAAAGGAAAAAGCACCTCCAATTATGGACGCAAAAGCAACCGTAGGACCTTGTTTTCCAGAAAGAAGAATGACAATTGAACTCCATGCGGCTAGCATGGCTGTCGTTTTTGCAACCAAATTTGTCTTGCAATCCGAACAGTTACCATTAAATAGTTGAGCAAATGCTAATAATAGAAGTTGTCCCATAAGAATAGCATAAATGATTCTTGGAATATAAGTTCTTCCAATGCTTTCAGGCATAAATGCTAATACATATCTATTATTTTCAGTGATCCAATGGACTATTATCAGAGTATAACTCAAGATAGTACATAGAATGACAATCTTCCTTGTCCAACCAAAGAAGATGCCACTAGTGGCCTTGTACAGACAGAATGCTAACAGAATCAGCACTATAATTGGTACAACTTCAGCTGCATGGTTCCATACAGGTAAATCAGAGGCAATATTGAGAATCCATGAAGTGTACTCTTTCATGAAAGCAGATGTAGAAGACTGCTTGGACAGCCCAATTTCAATTCCAAATCGGCAAAAGGTGCACAAGAGAAGGAAACCAACACTCTGTAAGAATATATATGGGTTCAAGAATTCAGGAGTTAATTAGAAACTTGGTATATATGCCTTACCAAGTAAGCAAGTATATTCATGTTCAGACATAGTTTAGTTTTAAATAAAGGAGAGGTAGATAAAATACATACTTCTTTTAGCAGTTTCCCCTTGATAACGGATTCCCGTAATACAACAATCCCAGTTGTGCTCAAAAGAAAATTTGCCACTTTACCTTCCTCCACTGAAAGCAAAGTTCAAGTAAAAAATAAAAAATAAAAAAGTACGAAATATAAACATCTTGTAAAAATAAATGTATAACTTCAAGACAACAAAATAAATAGATATGAACCTCCTAGAAAATTAAATTTATTTGAAAAAATTCCAAACGTACAAATGAAACTGTTTGAAAGGAAACTAACTGCACGCATTCCCAGTAAAAAGAATGCAAAAGTTGAGGCAGAGAAAAACCAAGCATATCCAGTTGATGCAAGTGATACACCATCTTGACTGTTCACCCTTAAGATGACAAGAACTTGAAATATAAGCGATATTGACATGATCGCAATACCAGTTCCCATCATATATAAATCAAACTCAGTCCATTTTGACCGAGCTAACTCAGCAACTGTTCTTAAAAAATTGAAATACGCCTCAATTTGCTTCTTAACTGCAGGCACTAATTCATCAGTGTCCTTGTTTTTATCAAGCAGCAGTTTTTTTGTTGAGCGCAGCCAATGAGTCTCCGCATGAGCATAAACACTTGCTACTCGGGATAAGTCATCACTGGAAAATCCAACAGCTGAAGAAGCTGAGTAAGCATCTATATATCTCTTCACCTGAACATGTAGAATTCATCATTGAAACAAACTATCTCTCCAAAGCTTATATAATCTATGGAATTACAATGATTTAACATTGAAGAAATTGGTAGTGATGCCCAAGCTTGTGTTGCTTGAACAAATTCAAGTCACTTTGGAAGCATAAAAAATGAAAGTAAATTTTTGGGGTATTTTTTTCTTTTGTAGGAGGAAAAAAAAAACCATAGAGATCATACTGCATGTTTGAGCAGGATTGTAGCACCAACTATCAAATCCCATCAGCAAATCCTTTTTCTAAATATAACCATGTGTTTCCATAACAGTAGTTTTATATGCGACAAAAAAGTGCCTTTAAAACTTAAAGGTAAATTTTATCGCACTGCTATAAGACCAGCTATGCTTTATGGTACAGAGTGTTGGGCAGCTAAAGGGGAGCATGAACAAAAGTTAAGTGTGGCAGAGATGAAGATGTTGAGATGGATGAGTGGCCATACGAGATTGGATAAAATAAGGAATAAAGATATAAGAGAGAGGGTTGGAGTAGCACCTATTATTGAAAAGGTGGTGGAATCGCGTCTTAGGTGATTTGGACATGTGGGAAGAAGGCCAACAGATCACCCAGTTAGGAGGGTGGATCTAATGGAAGATGGACAAGGAGTGAGAGGGAGAGGAAGACCTAAGCAGACCATCC
>JASCZI010181437.1:946-16453 GCA_036250425.1 Stylosanthes scabra
GAATCTTGGAAGTTGCAGCAACATACCAAGGAACAGCAAGTCCCACGCATATGCGTGGAGTCCTACGCATATGCGTGGGAAACAGAGTAAAACAGGGCAGAATTGTAATTTTCTTAGGAAATGAAGTTGTATTTAATTTTGAGTCCAAGATTCACATTCATCATAGATTTTGAGTCATTCTCCATCATGAGTGGCAAGTTACTTTAGAGATTCAGGAGAAGTAGCTCTTTTCACCACTTCACTTATGGAATGATGGTGGGACCTCCATACGGTTGCCAGTAACACTCCGGGGTGGGCGGTGAAAAACCGAGGCGGTACACATTATCCATGTTAGTCTTGATCTATTCCATAAGTGAAGTGGTGAAAAGAGCTAGTCCTCCTGAATCTCTAAAGTAACTTGCCACTCATGATGGTAAATGACTCAAAATTTATGATGAATGTGAATCTTGGACTCAAAATTAAATACAACTTCATTTCCTAAGAAAATTACAATTCTGCCCTGTTTTACTCTGTTTCCCACGCATATGCGTAGGACACCACGCATATGCGTGGGACTTGCTGTTCCTTGGTATGTTGCTGCAGCTTTCACGCCTATGCGTGGGTCCTCATACCTTAGGCGTGAGCGTTGCTGACTTGATGCTCCTGACTCACGTATAGGCGTGAGTTGCTGACTGATATCCACGCCTATGTGTGGGCTCTTGAATGTAAACATAGCCTTGGTGATGCATGTCACGCATATGCGTGGGTTCTTGCTGTCTTCCACGCATATGCGTGGAGCTTGCTGTTGCATCCTTTGAACTTAATGTTGCTCTCTGTCTTGTTACCCACGCATATGCGTTGTATTCCACGCCTATGCGTGGGTCTTCAACTTGGCCTTGCAGGTTGAGTTATTCTTCAATGTTCTCCATGCATACACTTGATCTTAGCTTCCCACGCATATACGTGCTGTTCTGCGCATATGCGTGGGACTTAGGGTGAGGAAGAATGAAGGGGTCTTCCACGCTCATGCGTGGGTTTGAGGAAGTTTAGCACATAGGGTCACGTACGTGATCCTCAAAGGTGACTTGGGATGCGTGGTTGCTTGCTGGCAGGATGCCTTCCACGCATATGCGTGGACTTCCACGCCTATGCGTGGATGTTGTGAGGTTGGGCGACGGCAGAGTCACATGTATCTTTTGCTCACATTTCCATTAACACAGAAACCGTGGCACCCATGAGCTGTTTTTGCTCAATCTCATTTGCCACAAGTTGCACGAAAACCGTGGCACCCCTTGACTTTTTTCTTTGTTTTTGCTTTTACCAAAAACCATTGAAACCTCCCACGGTTTCTATAGATTTTTTATTTTGGTGCAATTGCATCATATTGCATTGAAAGGTGAAATGTCTATTCTTTTATATATTTTAAAAATTAAATAGTTTTTGTGTATATATTCGTAAAATAATTCTATTATTATAAATGTCCTGTGAATTTTATCAATTAATATTATTTTCTTAATAAAATTTTCTTCAAAATATATGAAGTAAAAAATTTTACCATATTAAAAATACAATAGCATGATTATCATATTTTTAATTAAATCATACGATTGCTTCTTCTTTAAAAAAATGTATACTTTGGAAAGTGATTAAAAAATTATTAGGGGGCAATAGTAATATTTTGTTAGTGAATAAAAGAAGTATCATTCATATACATCAATGAAGACCAATTGTTTTTTTTTTTGTGGTCATCAAATAATAAGAACCTTTATTAGGAGTAATATAAAATTGACTTGAAAATTTAAAGAAATTAGCCAATATAACATATATTTTAATATTAAATCTCAAAGAAAAAATTCAAAATAAGTGCAACCAAAATACATCTCTATGAAATTATTCAATACTCTAATAATTGTCTAAACCACGCCACATAAGTAATATAAGTTAATAGAATAATATTGTCACAACTAAAAGAAAAGTGATCAAATAAAATACTATTTAGCAAATTTAAAAAGGCGAATACAAAAGAATGTACCATTATTAATTTATTATTGATATAACAATATGTTTTCTTTTGCTAATTATCATTATAAGGTATGTTTTCGTATGTTTGCTTCAAAGACATCATTTGCTTTGTATGTTTTCTTTTCTTTATTTTTTTGCACCCAAAAAAATGTAGCATATAGCAATATGTTTAGGACAATAGATGAAGTATAATAGAGATTAAATTTTCAATATAGAAATATAATTAGTGAATATTAAGGGTAAATAGGAAAAATCAATATAAGTTATTGTTAAAATAAATTAAAAAAAACACCTTAATGAAGAAAAATTCATTAATCATCTTCTACAAAAACTGCAAAAAATCAAAACGTTAGTAAACAAAATAATAATAATTTTAAGAACCATCTATCAAAATACAACGTTAGAGGAAAATTAATATAAAATAAAATTAAAATATGTAAAATTTGACAAAATAAAAATAAAAAGAAATAATTTTTTGTACCTTGCAATTTTCTGTGATTTGGAATATATTATCCACGCAATTCATATATATATAATAGAAGTTAAAAAATAACCTAAAAAAATTCAAATATATCAAAAAATTAATATGTGATGAAATGTAATAAATTTACGAAAAATAAAAGGTAAAATAAATAATTAGAAAATAAGGTAAATAGAGCAATTAAAATAAGTAGAAGGAGATAGAAAAAGACGACGTTGGAGAAAAAAAAAGCAAATAAAATGTTAAAGAGAATGGGAAAGGAGAATGAACTAAGCAAGAACAACTTTTAGAATATGAGATAACGACATTTTTAAAGCAATTAGGTATAGAATTACAGAACTGATCACAAATCAAAGTAATTAATTATAATTACTATAAATTATTATAAATTGTATGATATTCGAATACCTAACCAAATAAATTAATTGATATGATTAATTAATTTTGATTTATGTCTTGATTTATATAATTAATTACCTTCCCAAAGAATATTTAGTAAATATTTTCAGTGATTATCAATCTGTAATATGTAAAAAATATATAAAAGGAATTTGAATTGGAACAATTGATACCTTTTGTATCATTGCAAGTAATACGTAAATAATTCTGAATTGCAATCAACCCTTTTGATTAACGTCAATAATTTTAGAAATATTTAACAATTAATATCCTTTTGAATCAATCAATTAATATCAATATCAATTATAAAACAACGCAATTATTACTTACTAAAAATGTTGATTAGAAGAGAGAGGCAGATATATAGAAGAAAAAGATAGTTACAAATGAAACAAAATTCAGAAAAAAAAAAATTTGGTGACAAAACAAAATCCAAAATTTGGATATGAAAAAACATTACAAAATTAAAAGAAAAATGGTTGGATTAATAAAGGCGCAAAAGAATTCTAACTTATACACTAAATCAATCAACTTCGATAAAAAAAAAATACATTACATTGACATACTTATTATTAAAAACAAATTCAAAAAAACCTTAACAAAGAAGGAGCTCATTAATCACCTCCTAAAAAAATACTGCAAAAAGAATCAAAAAGTTAGCCAATAAAATAAAACTAAGGTTTGTAAAATTTAGAAAATAGAGATAAAAAAAAAATAATAAAGAAATTACAGAAATTATAGGATACCACGAAAGAGATGAAAGAGAAAGAAGTGCATTGCATTTCATATATATAGAAGAAAATAAGAATAAAATAAATTAAAACAATCAATTTTCATTCAGAAACGTTAGAAACAAAAAAAAAAATTATGAAAATCATACCTTAGAGAAGAGTATCAAGCATGTCTGGTTTTTATATATATATAGAAGATGATAAGAAATAATTAAATTAAATTATTTGATATATTTTCTTGCCTTATTTATCATTTATTAAATAATTAATATTTATTTCAATCAAATCAAATAATTGATATAATTGACATAATTAATGTAATACTGATTTATATTTACCTAATATTAATATAATTGATATGAATGACTTACTTAAAATAACATGCTAAAGAGTGAGATACGCATATTGGCACCAGAATGCGTCACGTCAGCATTCTTGGCGCCAGAAACATTTGATTTGTAGTATAATATAATGATAATGATAATGATATAGTAACAAATTAACTTGATTAATATTAAATTAAATGATTTATGTTCTACAATTTTAAAAATAAACATCGATATAGCTTTTTTTTTTTAAATGTGATTTCTTTCTGTTATTGTGATATTCTCTATTTAGTTTCATTTCCAAATTTTAAACAAAACAAAACTAACTTGCCACGTCATAAAATTCAAAAACTGTATTAATAGAATTTTACACGAATCGTAGAAGGATTGATTGGAAACGTGTCTAGGATGAGTTATGCTAGGTGTACACCAAAATCAGCCACCAAATCAGCCATCGGTGTATAATACGCATCAAAATACATGTGTAGTTTAACTTATTTTTAGTGTGCATTTTGTATTTTGATGCGTATTACACACCAGTGACTGATTTGGTGGCTGATTTTGGTGTGCAAATAGAATTGTTGGTCTAGGATAGCCTCTTATAATTTTAAAAATTTGATTTCATTCTGATATCTTTTAATAGCATTAATAGCATTTGGTTTCGAATTTTAAATCCTAAACAAACCAAAACTGACTCAATCCCTCCTTAAAATCATTTAAACTAAGTAATTGATTTTTTCACTATTCGTGATTTATATTTATTGATTAGGATAGCATCTTATCATTATTCCTAATTTCCTATTTAAAGAGAGCGTTATTAATCTTTATTCCTATTTAGTTGAACATGTGTTTTTTAATATTTCAAAATATGTGATATGTAATTTAATAATAATTAACAAATAAAAAGAAAAATCATACACCGCTTGACCAGAAACTATAATTCGTGGACCAGAAACGATTATATACTCTCAATTTTGTTTAGAATATTTGATAAACATATTGATAGTTTCTGAATATATTACTCAAAACGTACCATAATAAATTAAATTTTTTATAGATAATCTGAAGTAAGGATGTTAATTCTGAATTTATATCCATCAGCTCGATCTTAAAAGACATCACAATGAAAATATAAATACTTTAAACACACTAACTGTTTAAAGAAACTTAAAAATCCAAATCAACATGATTTATAAATAAATTAAGAATAAACTCTATTAAAATAAACTCAGATTTCTAAAGACTGATTAGTTCTTCTCGTTTGTCTCCATCTTAGACCTTTAAGCACTTTCTACCGTTGCACGTGTCTTTAGCTTCTTGTTTTGCACTATAAAATTGTTTATCACGTATATATTAAACTCCTCAACAGAATTGTCCTCCCACCCTGTACATTGAAGCCAAATTTCTAATTAATACAAATAAATAAAAAAAGCTGAGAAGAACATTAACCTTTATATCTTGAAGCACCATTTCAATGCCGTTGACCTCCTTGACCTTGTTCATTTCTTTCCAAACACGAACGACGTAAACCTAAACCTTCCAATATCTCTTTCTTGTGTCAATATTATCAATAAAATTATATCTGCCCTCCATCACAATATGAGTCTCTGGAAATTAGGATTTGAATCAAAATGGATAGATCAACACAGCAGGCTCAGCAATTGCTCAACAATAGCATGTATAAAATATCATTTTATAGAGACTATCTTAATTTTGTTATTTTGAATTTTTGCACGAGCATTTAAATCACTTGATTAGCGTATTAAAATTTAGAATTAGATTTTGAGATTGGATTTCAAAATCTCAACAAATCACTCCTTATTTTTTTGTAATTTTTTGTAATTTTGTATATTTAGATTGAATGATCTACTGATTTTTACTAATTAGATTTCAAATGCCTTATTAGGCGGAGTGACATCACTCAACCAATTAGCAAACAACACTTGGCATGATTCTACACACTTCTAGGTGTCGATCAAATAAGGCGTCCAAATGTCGAGCAATGAGCCGAGAACCTTATTCTTTTTATATTTTAATAGATTTTAATAGATAATATAATCATAATTTAAAATTATTTAATTTATTTTAATATATATAATTTGATATAGATATACAATATTCATAATTATATATTTATAATATTTAATATTATACATTTATTTCAATAGTAATTAATAAAAATAAAAATCAAAATAAACAAATTATAATTACCTGTATATGACTATCTAACAATGACTATACTTTTTCTATTTAATTTATGCAAAACCAATTTTATTTGGTTATTGCTTGTCCAATTTTATTTTATTTTATCTTTTGCTAGTATGATTTAATTTTTTAAAATACTTATTACAAAACCAAGATGTTTTTATTGACTAACATAAAAATAACGTTTAAATACATTAGCAAAATGTATATGCCGATGACCAAATTGTTACCTAATAAATAAAAGGGTAAGTTGCTAATTTAAATGGCTTGCAACCATAATTTATTTGATTACACCATTTATTATATATTGATCAGATTATGCTGAAATACAAATTTATATAGAAACCGTGGTAGGGTCTTAGAATTTATAAAATCAGCCTACCACGGATTATGCTTTTTTATATATGAAATGGGAAGAATCCGCGGCAGGATGCCACTGATTCCGAATATATTACACCCTGCCACGGATTCTGTTAAAATGTATGTTTGAGTTTACGTTCCATGAATCTATAAAAGGGAGATGATTACCATCATTTTCATTCAAAGAATGTATTAAAAAATTAATTTAATCTATAGTTACTTATAAGACTAATCATGACAAGCTAACTATGAATTCTAAAGCTTTTCTAAATTAAAATGTTGAACTAATTATTGCTATTTGATATTGGAAGCAAGGGTTGTATTTGAATTTCATTTGGACTTACTTCTACTGATTATTATTGCTAATGTCTTATATTGGTTTGATGAAAGCTACCTTCTGATGAAAATGGTAATGAAATAATACAAGATATTGACATGAGTGAAATATATGTTCATGCATATGCCAAATGTGCTTAGAGCCAGAAATTCATAATTTGGAATCTATAATATTAAAACTCATATATTTTTTTGTTATATAATTACTACTAATTTTATTTTTATATTATACATGAACCAACTACCAATAAATACATTATATATGATATGTTCATACAAAAAAGAATAGTATTCTTCAAGATCCAATGGCTCTAACCACATTTGGCGTATGCATGAATAAATAATATTTTGTGTAAAATTTTGAAACTTAAATATTGCATGGTAATATAATATGTGATGTATCTATTTGTAGTTGATTCATATTACATATGAGAATAAAAGTAGTAGGAAGTATGACTAAAAAATTATGATTTTCATGTCATGAATCATCTTATACTTATTGGTTAGGCCAAAAATAATATAAGTTATTTTTGAAAAAAATAAATAAATTAAACACATTAATGCATTGAATCCGTGGTAGGATGTAGCTTTTTTTTTCAAAAAAAACTCAGATTCTATAGCACCTTGCTACGGATTCTTCCTATTTAAAAAAAAAAATCTCAAAATCCGTGGCAGTCAATCACGGATCTTATAAACCAAAATACCCTATTACTGATTCCATATAAATTACTAAAATGGAATAATCTGATCATTATTTAGAAAATGATGTAAATAAATAAATTATAGATGCATATGACTTATACAAGTAACTTGCCCTAAATAGAAATCTTTGACCTTATTTTTTCCTTTACTGGTTAGCAATTTTAGTCGGCAATTTCTCTAGCCCATCTACTCTAGTAATTAATTACCATATTATTAGTCAACACTTTTTAAAAATAATAAATTGTGCTCAAATATAAAATAATCCAGAATCTTATAATTGATTCTCCCATTTGAAAGCCGCCAACCAAATAATATTATCTTGGCCAGTGTCTCCATAATAAGAAACTCGCAATTGCTTTTTCTTGTTAAATTTAAATAAAGCTCAATAAAAATAAAATAAAATTGGACGAAAGAAAAAATGGAGTCCTTGATATGTACTTGTGAATTTGTTACATAATGCATTATTAGAATTTTTTTGGAAGATTTTTCTGTCTTCTATTAGGATTTTTCTTTTTTCAATAATTCTACCTGATGAACCAATTTGGCCAACTATTCAATAGACATCATGATAATAAGATAGGAAATTTTACTTAAGACTTAGAGTATATATAACTAAAAGACTACAGAGTTATATAAAACAAGTACTATCATACATAAATATATTACAGACCCTTCTTAAATATTCTATATCCTGAGTCCTGACTCATTTTAACAGCCTCTAAGCTGACACTCAGATTATCTAATGAAAGATCTGCCTCTTAAAAGTACTATGAACTGAGGGAAAAGACTCTATCTTCTTACATTATATCACAGAGTGGGGGTACGGAGATCTCTAGTCTTTACACTGTCCGAAGTCTTCGTGGGAGTTGAAGGGGCCTCTTCATCAATCTTGCGTAGAAAGGTTGTTTCACACCTTAATGGAGCGTTTGGGAGAGAGACTGAGACTGAGAGATTAAGACTGAGGGACTGAGATTGAGAGAATGAGACTGAAATATGTTTAAGGGTTCATCCGGAGCAGAGACTGAACTCTCACGTGGAATTGCGAGTCCCTGGTTGTTAGCAATGTGCCTTGGCAGAGTTGAGGCTATACTAGTACGCTCATGACTTGGACGTATACTGAGATCCGAATAAGGTGAGTTCATTGCCATGTTTTCATTTGTGTCATAACTCATAAGATTACGGGATAGAGGTCCATCCTTGAGTAAGCTCTGGTAACTGAGACTCGGGACAGACTCGATTAGACCGGCGAGCAATACAACATTGAATAGTACTACGAGCGAACAGACGACAGTAAGTGGTCTACAAGGAAGAACAAATCATCTAAAATAGGAAAGATATGATACAATCTCAACAAATTCCATAAGGATCTCAACCACCGAAGCTATATAAACAGGGGACATCACCCCCCTCAAGGTACGCATTCTCTCACCCTACCCCCCATATTTGACATAGAATCCCATAATCCTAATTCTGGGTTTCTAGGACTATTCTTACTCACTTCAACCTCCTTCTCCGTCATAGCTCTCGGTTACGCCGGAGAGCTTGTCCACCGAAGGCACAACTTCTTACTTTGATCATTGAGGCTCGGCACCCCATTCAAAGTCCTTTGGACAATCGTTAAGTGACCCGACCTTAACATTGGCGCCGTCTGTGGGGAACCTCATCTTCAGAAAAAAAAGCATAATGCCGGAGACCTGAGCGGAAGATGGAGGAAGAAATCCCAATTGTCAACGAAGGAGCCGGGGAGAGCAGCAACCCTCAGCCGACCCCAGAGAAGGAAATCGACCAAAGAGATCAAACCATCTGGCAACTAGAAGCCGCCTTGAGGGAGCTCTTAGAGAGAAAACCCGAGAGGCTACAATCGCCACGGAAGCGGTGAAAAGAGCAAAAGAGCTCACAAGAAAGCAACAGGCCATCCTAGATAAGGCGGAGAGAAGAGAGAAAGATAGACAAGAAAATCTAAATGGCAAAGCCCCAACCTTGGCGGACAACGACAGTGAAACAGCAGAATCAAAGGATCAAACATGGAAACCATCTGCTGTGGTAACAAAATTACCCGGACGGGAGAAAAGTAAGCACCCGTTCTCACCCCACATTCTAGCAGAAGAGCTTCCGAAGAAGTTCCGATATCCCATCAAGATCGAGCCTCATGACGGGACTACAGACCCATAAACGCTTCCGATGCCATACAATGCAAAGTCTTTACCATAACTCTGAAGAAAGACGCCCTGACATGGTTCAATTTCCTCCCACCTAATAGCATCTAGAGCTTTTCTGACCTGGCAGACAGCTTCATAAAGAACTTCACAACCCATCGGAGACTCCCGAAAACCTGCCTGAACCTGTACTCGGTTGTGCAAAAATCTGATGAAATTCTCCGGAGTTATCTGGATCGCTTCAACACGGAGTGCACACAGATTGAGGGGTACAGTCGCAGGCAGCTCTGATGGCCTTGGTTAAAGGGCTAAGAAAGGACACACCTTTTTTTAAAAGCCTGACTAAGAGGCCACCAAAGAAGATGGAGGAGATCCAAGAAAGATCTCATGACTACTTGCAGCAGGAGGAAGGCCAGACTGCCGTAAAAACTGACCGAAACAAAAAAGATAATCCGGGAAGGATCACTTTCGGGATAATAGAGGGTGGAGGGAGAAAAATTCCAACAGGTCATACTACAACCCCCTCAGCGTATCCCTCACTCAGTTTCTGCACGAAGTGTCTCAAGTCGAAAGGGTGCCAGCACCAAGACCTATAAAGAACACACAGATGGGACCGAAACTCGTATTGCAAGTACCACAAGCAAAATAGGCACGATACGGAAGAATGCAGAGACCTTCTCGACTTCGTCAAGCAAGGGTTGAAAAATGGAAAATTCCATGAATACACCAGCAGATACAAGCAAAGAGATGATGATAGAAGAGTCAAGCAACGTGTGAGCAGCCCGGAAGATAAGGCTGACAAGAAGAGAGATGAGCCTAAAGATCGTGGTGCACACCGCGAAATTGTAATGATCTTAGGAGGAATCCCGGAAGGAGGAAATCCCCCTTCCAAGAAAGCAGCAAAAAGAAGCCGGCACTCATGCCTGGCAGTAGAGGTAATACCAAGAAGTCTAGAGGGGAAGCCACCCCCAGCGGTAGTCTTCTCTTCGGAAGAAGTCAAGCAAACTACCAATAACATGAACTAACTGCTAGTAATTCCCGTGTCTACCATCAATACCAAAATCAGAAGAGTATTTGTAGATCAGGGAAGCTCAGCGGATATCCTGTTCTGAAGGTGCTTTGATGCACTCGGACTCACGGAAAAGGATTTAGAAGCTCACTCCGACGACTTAGTCGGATTCTCCGAAGAAAGAGTCACACCGGATGGATTCGTTACTTTGTGGGTCACCATAGGAAACCCTCCGGATACGAGGAACGTGAAGGTTCGATGGCTAGTGGTGAACCACAATTCCGCGTACAACGCGATAGTGGGAAGACCTACCTTGAACAAAATAGGAGCCATCATCGCCACATCGATCCTCACCATGAAGTTCATCACCGACAATGGTGAAGTGGGAGTACTCAAAGGGGACATCTCGGAGGCAGAGAGATGCCATGGTGCCACACTGCATGACTCCAAAGAGCAACTCCCAGACCAGCAAAACCAGACGCAGCTGCTAAGATCCATCTCGTAGACCTCGAGCCACCCAGAAGAAAAATCCTGGAAAGGCCTCAGCCGGAAGGGGAACTCAACAGGGTACAGATCGGACCAGAAGCCGAACAGGTTACAATGGTGGCAAAACACTTGTCGGACGTAATCAAAGCACAACTGACCCACTTCCTAAGGAGGAACGTGGACTTGTTCACATGGACAGCAGCTGACATGCCGGGAATTGACCCAAATTTTTCCAACCACAAGCTCTCTGTACTGCCCGGAAGCAAGCTGGTAGCGCAGAGATTGCGGCGCATGAGCCCAAAAAAGGCAGCCGAATAAAGAAGCAGGTATAGAACCTACTAGAAGCAGGATTCATCGGGGAAGTGAAATACCCCACTTGGCTCAGCAACGTGGTGATGGTCCCCAAAAGGAACGGAAAGTGGAGGATGTGCGTGGACTATACAAATCTGAATAAAGCGTGTCGTAAAGATCCCTACCCGCTACCAAGCATTGATGGCCTCGAAGACAGAGCCTTGGGTTACAAGTTCTTGTCTTTCATGGATGCTTATTCCGGGTACAACCAGATCCCAATGTACCCGGAGATGCAGAGAAAACGGCTTTTATTACCCCTGTTGGGAATTTATACTACAAGGTGATGTCGTTTGGGCTGAGGAACGTAGGTTCCACCTACCAAAGGCTCATGGATAAGGTATTCAAGGATCTGATAGGGGGCATATTGGAAGTCTATGTAGATGACATGCTGATCAAAACAAAGGCCGAGGAGGATCTCATCTCAAACCTGGAAAAAGTCTTTAGCAAGCTCCGAGAGCACCAAATGCGGCTCAATCCAGCAAAATACGCTTTCGTGGTCGAGGCCGGAAAATTCCTCGGCTTTATGTTAACCAGCCGAGGAATCGAGGCAAACCCGGAAAAGTGCCAAGCCATCATCTCCATGAAGCAGTTGGAATCATTGAAAGAAGTGCAGAGCTTGACCGGAAGGTTGGCAGCACTCTCAAGGTTCCTCTCAGCCTGTGCAATAAAAGCAGCCCCATTATTCAAACTCATGAAGAAGGAAGTAAAATTCAAGTGGACGGAAGAATGTGGAAAAGCTTTTCAAAGCTTTAAGGATTACCTAGCAGCGCCACCAATCCTGGTCAAGTCGGAAGGGGGAAAGCCTTTAGTGATCTACTTAGCCGCCACCGACGAAGTAGTGGCTGGAGCCTTAGTTCAAGAAAAAGGAAAGGTGCAGGAACCTGTGTACTTCGTGAGCAAAACCATCTAAGGAGCGAAGCTGAAATACCAGAAACTAGAGAAGTTAGCCTTTGCACTCACCGTGGCCGCCAGAAGGCTTCGACAGTATTTTCAGGCCCACCCAATCGTGGTAAGGACAGACCAACCACTTAAGGAAATCCTTCAAAAGCCAAATCTCGCTGGAAGGATGCTGACCTGGTCGGTTGAACTGTTAGAATACCACATCACCTATGAAGGCTGAACAACGATCAAAGGGCAAGTCATAGCAGATTTTGTAGCCGAACTCACTCCCAAAAAACAAGATAGCGACAATGTCCCGTGGATCTTACATGTGGACGGCTCATCAAATGTGAAAGGGAGCGGCGGAGGAGTGCTGCTCGAAGGACCTGGTGACATAGCCATCGAGATGGCCATAAAATTTTAGTTTCAAGCGAGCAACAACCAGGCCAAGTATTAGGCACTCATAGCGGGAGTAAGATTAGCAAGATAAGTGTGGGTCTCCGAGTTGGTAATCAGATCCGACATAGGAAAGTGGATGCCAAGGAACATGTCGAAAAGTGTCAGTGATGCCAAGAGCACTCGAAGCTACAAAAAGCACCCGCAACAGAACTGTCAGCTATAGTAGCCCCCTGGCCTTTTGAGAAATGGGGAATCGACCTTCTGGGACCTTTCCCGAAGGCCCCAGGCCAAGTAAGATACTTGATCGTGGCAATTAACTACTTCACAAAGTGGGTGGAGGCCGAAGCTCTAGCGTCAATCACCGCAAGCTAATGCAGGAAGTTTGTATGGAACAACATCATCACCAGGTTCGGAATCCCAAGGGTTATAACATCCAACAATGGGACCCAAGTCACGGACAAGAAAGTCATAGAGTTCCTAGAAGGGTTTCAAATTCACCGACAGTTCTCATCCGTAGAACACCCGCAAGCAAACGGCCAGGTCGAGGCCATGAACAAAATAATCCTAAATGGATTAAAGAAAAGACTCGATGAGAAGAAAGGATGCTGGGCGGAAGAGCTCTACTATTATTCAAAAGAATTCTTCTTGTTCATCAATTCAAGGATCAAGTTAACCGAGAGGTATAATTGGTTCTTAATTTTGGTTTGATTTCTATACCGGTTCATGAGATTAAACATATTATTAGATGGTTTATGAATTGTCAAGATTGAAGTTTTATTGGATAAGTGACATGAAATCTGGTTTTGCATTGATCTTGGTGTCATAAACTACTTCAAGAATGATCTTTCACATATGTTCTTTGCATTAGAGATGATGAATTGAATGTATGTTCCATTATATGAATCTGAATTTTTATCACATAGATGATTGATTTGCTTCTTGTTTGATTCTTTGTCATGATTGTTTAAATATTTGGTTATTGAGAAAATAGGCATTCAAATATATTCAAGAATCATTCCATGTTTCTTTATGTGACCTAGAGATAGGCATGTGATTTGATGTGTATTAGAATCTTTGATGATTAAATGAGGTTTGCATGAGATTGGATAAGTGACATTTAATTCTTTCCATGAATCTTGTTGATTGTTGAAGGTTTAAATCATGATATGTGCATTATCTTTTTGCTTGTTTGATTAGTCAAGAGATTGATGATTAAGTAGGTTAAAAAGAAACTAGATCACTAAGAGATTAGGATTTAGTTATACTAGGATTCATGGTGAACTGTTTAGGTATGACTTGCAGAAAAATAACTAGTTGATATTGGATTATGAAGTTGTGTTTGTGAATATCTCCTATCCCTTAATCTTTTTCCCTTTTATTGAATCTTTCTTAGTAATTAGTTGCATTTGTATGATTTTCTTTTATACTTGTTTAAAGATGTATGTTCTTGAATGTTTTTGTTTAGTTCTTGCATGTTTTGTATGGTTCTTTAGTTAAGTGTTGTATTAATTCTTTGTTAATCGATTTGACCTACTTAAAGAATTACTAAGGAAGTATTGATTGATGCACTTTTGCTCGTGGGAATGATACGTACTCTTTAGTGGTACTACTTGATCTGATACACTTGTCGGATTGTTGAGAATCTTGGAAAGATTTTCCGCATCAAGTTTTTGGCGCCGTTGCCGGGGAGGCTTTCGTTAACAATACATTTTTTAAAGCATATTTTCACATACATTTGCATATAGTTTAGGAATCATTTCATGTATTTCGAATAAGTTTATTTAGCATTTTGATTTTTTAGGTCAAATAAAAAGAATTCATTTTAACTCATGCATTTCATGCATTTTAGGCATCAATAGGATTGTTGTATTATTTTGTAGGAATTATGAAGACATCGAAGAAAAGGAGTGCAAAAGAAGTAAAATAATCCAATGTGCTAAAAATTCTGGTGCTGGAATTTTTGAACAACGTGACTTGTTTTACTTATAACTTTTGCGTCTGATGTGATATTGATGCGGTTCCAATTGGAGATGAAATTAGACATCCAGAGCTTTAATTTGGTATAAAGAACGTCTTCTAACTTCATCAGACCAGGGAGAAATAAATTTTGCAAGTTGGGCCTGACGCTGAAATGCGAGTATAGCTACTTCAATTTTGTTGATTTTTGTTCTCCCTTGATTCAAATCCAAATTCAGTGATTCAAGAGCCTAAATTCAAGCCCAAGATGTGTAGTTTCTGATACTATTTTTAGATTATTATTTGATTCAGGTTTGGAGGGTGAAAAACATCATGGAACATGAGCTGCCAGAATATTCAGCATCATTGTTACTTTACAAGGTGGATGACAAGTTATATTTAGACTTTATTATTTTTAAATACAACTTGTTCTATGCCAAAGGAGCTTAATAACCATGCTGAAGATCATCAACATGTGCATCAAGTGAGCTTTAAAGGTGCTGAAATGATAAAAAGAAAAGCAATTGAATATTATGGGCAAAAGTAGATCTTGAAATCAAAAGAAATAATAAAAATATTTGGTGTTCATTCTATAAATAGATTCATTTTCAGCAAGCAAAGAGAAGAGAGAGTTACATACACATCAAGTTATTGAATGAGTTATGTGTTCTTGAGAGTTTAGAGTTCTTAGTTAGTTCATTGTAAAACATAGTAATAAATTCTCAAGGTG
>JASCZI010181437.1:30333-42751 GCA_036250425.1 Stylosanthes scabra
TACGCCAAAGCGCTTGTCCACCGAAGGCACATCTTCTTACTTTGATCATTGAGGCTCGGCACCCCATTCAAAGTCCTTTGGACAATCGTTAAGTGACCCGACCTTAACAGTAAGCACTATAAGAAAACCATGCTTTTGCCACGTTTAAAAAGCCATATATCTTGTAGTGAAGTAATGGCTGTCATACAAGATGAACCGGGACGAGAACTACCAGAGTGGTTGTCCCCATGAAGAGAATCATGGTGTTGCTTCAGTCAGTGGGAGAAGACAAGTGTGTGGTGCGTAGATGACTTGATATGCGTCCTCTTGTCGACATCTTCTCTGATACAATCTCCTGGCTAGGGGAAATAAATAAGGGGTGAGAACCTAGAGTTCTCAGTAAGGTACGCGCTACAGGAAACTCTTCTAAGGGAAACACCCTAGCACATCTATCTATGTTCTATTCGGTGACTTATAACTTGATATGTCTCCTAGGTTCTCTATTCCAATTACAGTTATGATTCCAACGCAGTTATATTTACCTAAGAATCAAGGGAGAGTAAGCAAGCACAAAGATCATATAACACAACATGCAAATAAGTAGAGCACAATACAAACAAATAAGAGAGAAAAATTACAGAGAAAGATTTTGCAAACAAGGTATGGTGCATGTTTGTCCTAGGCAAGCTATGAGCTCATGCGTCGGTTGACTACCCGCAACTCGACGTTACCCGGAACTATGTCCCGATATGGTTTTCCATTTGCATACAGTCGGTATACTTGTCCGCACGGATAAATTCTCGTAGTGGAGAATATAAAAAAGAAGGGCATAAATCCAAGTATACAGTACAAATGGGAAACATATATCTGCATAGTTAAAATCATATACACTCAATGGATACTTATACAGTGAGCGTCCCAACAGTATATCATCAAACATCAGTCATTCATTCATCAGTCTTTAAAATGTGAGCAGGATAAGTCACTGTCCTCATAGCATATAGTAATCATTGACATTAATCCTCATTCATCAATAAACCTAAGGGGACTTAGCCATTACATTCATAAATGTATCTCAATCATGGTTAAAAGACCTAATTGCCCCTTATCATTTACTAAGCCGGTTCTTTTCATGGAGCACTATCCTTAACCGGTTTTAACATCAACTTGGCCTAAAAGATCATCTTAACCTTAAAATCTATCATCAATGTTTTGAGGGTCATTTGAGCCGGATAGCTAAACCAGTTAAACCGAAAACTGGTTTAATCATACGCTTAATAGTATAAAACAAGGTTTAGCTAACAAGGTTGAATCAATGTCTCGATTAAAATGCAACTAAACCACTTGACAAATCTTTTAATAGCTCAACGACTGATATGGCTCTCAAAAACACTACCTCTAACTTTAATTGACCATTTTACCCTTGACTTAGGATGCCGAGGAACAGCCAGGCCATAGGACCGGTTCGGTTCTATCGATGACTTAGTAAACCGTCACGTGATTAAATTGTACCTTAACTTTATTTTAAATCAAAAGCTTAGTTTATCCGATTAAACCAAGAGCTCGGTTCGACCACAGGGTAAGACTTTTTATTGAAATGTTAACAAATTCTCAGCCGGCTAACTCTCGGGACACTGCCTTGATCTCTTGGAACCGTAATACCTCTAATTGTACTTTCTTAAGTACCTAACTCTGCCTGAGGGCGGTGAAATTACTATCTTATCCTCAATCTCGACTAAATTCCGATCTAACTGCTAAACCTACCTCATAACTAGTTTTGGTCCACACTTCCCCTAAGCTCCTACCTATTTATTATTTACATTATTGGCCCCATCATTTTTAAAGGTTACTCCAAAGCCCGGTACTTTACCTGAATTACATTTTTACTCAAAACTTTAACTAATTACACTTTTAACCTTTACCACTTAACTTTTCTTATTTATATTTTGGCCCTAAATATTTTCGAAATCCCATCCTTACCCCTAGGGTTCCCAATTCGGCCATCATAGTAAAACCAACCAAAAATAATGAAATCAACCATGTAAATACATAATCAAGCATGAATAATCATAGTTCACTCATCCATAACATCAAAACCAATACTTGGAACATGAACAACATGAACATCTAGCTTGGAAATTACTAAAATCCAAACCCTTACCTCAAGGATGATTCCCATGATCTTTAATCACCTAAAAGGCTTCAAGAACACCTAAAGATCAAATTAAAATAATCCAAATCATCATCTTTGGTACCATGACCGAATTGAAGCTCAAAGAACAAGGGGTGATTTTACCTTCATTTATGGACAAATAAAGAACTTGATTTCTTGGACCTTGGGAGCACTTAGAGCTTGTATCCTTAACCAAAAAATGCAAGAAAACAACCTAAGATTCCATGGCCATAGAATCGTGGCTATTATGGGAAGAGAGGAGGAGATTTATTTGACAAACCTTGAAGAAATTTACATGGTTGAGAATAGGATGATGAGAGGAACAACTTTGATGAAGGAAGTTTATTGATTTGGGCTGTCGAACGTCCAATAACGGAGCTTGAATGTGTATGTCATTGGTGCATTTCGTCTTATGCCTAAACTGGGTACTTAACTGATAACTGTTTTTAACTACGGTTTAACTTTTCGTCCTATTTCTATTTTATACTCTAACATATCAAGAACACATGCCAACTTCAAGATTCGAGCTGACCATTAGACCACCAGTTCAAAGTTCTGCTGGTTAAGCCGGTTTAACTGCTTAGCCGGTTCAACCGTACTTTTTTTATAGCCGGCCCATCACAGGAAGTGAACGGCTATACACGTATTTCGCGAATTCGGATCATAGAAAACTATGCGAGCACAGCTGTGAGCAATTTTTTTGGAACTACTAAACAAATATAAGTACTACTGTTAATAACAGAAAAACTACTATTAGTAACGAGCAGGGTGTTACATATTATATAGCAATTACGTGTTCGAAGGTTTCAAGATGATTGCCTTTAGGGATGTGCGTAGTTGGAGACTTGGAGATTTATAAAATGTATTTCCACACATTTTAGAATAGGAATATTATACACCATGTTTGATTCAGTGTATGAAAAAAATTTCCAGAATAAGTTTTATTTTGAAGAAGTAAATATCATTTATTTTATTCGCACTTTTTTTTTTACCAAAAATATGTTAGGGGAGAGGTTCGAACTCAAGACCATTATTATGGGAGGGAGACAAATGTCATTTGAGCTACATCGTGTTGGCTTTATTCAAATGATAAATTAAAAAGACTTAATTACCCCTCTATTTTTACAGTATCGTTCATATCCTTCTCATTTCTCCTTCATTTCAAACTAATTTTTTTCACACAAGTTGCTAATTTAACATCTACTAAAATTATTTTAAAGTATACTCTGACATACCTAAATTCATATATTTAGAAAATTCTGGTGGATTTATAGCCTCAAGGTCCAAAACACACATGAAAAAGGTTTCTTAAAAGGAAATTGATTTGATAATGCATTTGTGGCATCTCCACATCTAACTCAATAGCATGTTCAACTACATCTTTATTTGGCTCTACTATTTCATAGTTGCCTTCAAATTCCTCTTCGCTATCAGTATAATAACCTTGAAATTCTATCCCTGATTGAACCTCGTTAAAGTCTCTAAAACATCTGCTGCAAACTTGTATCATTCATAATAGACATCGTTTGAAATTGTATGAATCCACCAAATACTAACACAGGATGTCTATATAATACTTTTCACCATTTTTAATACATGAGGATCTATACTTTTACAAATAATATTCTTAAGCTCTTCACATAATATTACAAGGAAACTTATTGCTAGTATGGATTATTACACATAAATATCACACCTTCTTGTGTCTCAACATAATTTAGTCATCACAATGCACTTTTGTATTAACACTCGTCTCCATCTTACACAGAAAAAACTTGAAAAAGAAAAAGAAGAATCAAGAGAAACATTACCAAAAGAGAAGAAGAACATTAAAATGAACTAACTGAGTTTTTTTTTATGAGGGCAATTAATCGATAACTAGCTTTCATTTTGCTACTGATAGTAAAAGTAATTTTTTTTCAATTAAAAAAGAAAATTGCTAATAATGAAATCTTTTTCTATAATTTACAAATTTATGAAAAATCAATTCTTCATTGAAGAATTTGTTTTAAAAAATAAAAGAAATTAAAGCCCTTCGTCACTCAAAATTTTGCAGAACATAAGAAAAAAAATTAATTTCGTCTGTGATGAATTTATATAAAATATTTTTAAAAAATTCATATAATTGTTCTTAGTAACACAAATATCATGAAATTACATGTTTCAATTAATCACAGGTTCTACTACTGTAATGTAAAAATAAATTTAGCACAAGGACAAGGGCATTATCTTTTTTTTTTTTTTTTGGGTCAATGGTAGGGTCTGGAAGCCCGACCCAAACCGAACAACACTTTAATGTTACATCTAATACAATTCAACCACCCAACCCAAATTAAAACCCTACCTACAATTTGAACTTTCTATGAACCCATAGTCTAAATACCGTGGAAGCATATACAAGATGTAGATGGAAAATAAAAATTGGGGAGCGCATAAATCCATTGATTAGGGTGCATTCACTTTGCTGCTTTCAACCACTGATTCCACTAAGGACTTTGAGTCCTGTATTGATCAAGAAATCATTTTGGAGGTAGCAGGGTTATGCAACCGTACTTTGGAACAGGAGAAGCATCAATGGTTGGTATCAATGGCTACCGACCTTTGAAATAGGTTGGTGCTGTGGTACCCACCCTATTGGAGTTCGTAGCAGCAGCTTGAGAGGGGCAATGATAATGGATTGTAGCTGGAGCAGCTTAATAATGTTGTAGATTCCTTTATGCCTCCAGAAGGTTGAGCAAGGTAATTGACGGGTTAATATTCTAGGATGGTATCAATGGTGGGCTAGTTTGTTGCCATCTCTAGGTGTTCAAGTTAGACCAAATTGGGGAAATTCATTGAGCAAACTAAATATATCCAGCGGAATAGGTTGTATTTCCCATATAAATTCCCTTTTTTAATTGCATTCACCGGTATTAGGCAATTTGATTCTATTAATATGTTGCCCAGACTTAGGTTCGTGGCTAGAATCAAGGCTTCTCTTACTGCAATGGATTCTACTGTTAAGCTTGTTCCTATTCTGATTTCATATGTTGATCCTCCTTGTAGCGCTTCTTCGGAATCCCTGATGACTGTTGCAATCGCTCCCTTGCCTGATTTACTATAGAATGTTGCATCAACATTAATCTTGAGCCAATTGCTTGGCGGAGGCCTCCAAGTAATAGGGTGATTCCATTTGGTTTCCGTTGTTTGAATAGGATGAGTGATTTTGTGATGTGGATTGCTGTATTCTGACTCTATGAGCTTAGCTGTGAAAATGGTTGCTGTTGGGTCTGGTTGAAATGAAAGAAAAACATTATTGTTTCTTGTTTTACAAGTCGACCATAGTAGGAAGGCTATCGAACACCATCTCTTCATGTTATCCTTTCCTAGAGAATTTTTACTCCTAACAAGCTCATCTTGAAAATAGTGCATGCTCTGTAGTTTCCGCCTCCTGAAAACGAATAGGGAAAGTAGGGTCTGAAAAACATTATTTCGGCTAATTTACTTCGTTGCCACTGTTTGAAAAACTATTTCCTCAAATGCCACTCTTTTCAAACTATTTACCAAGCTTCCACCCTTTTGTCAGGGTGGCAAATGGTCTTCCTTGTCAGCGCTGACTATGATTGATGACGTCAGCTGTGAGTTTGTGTTTATTTAAAGATCATGCAATAAATGAGATTTGAACACATGACCTAAAGCCTGAAGACCAACCTCACTCTCCCTAAGCCAAGCAATTTTTTGTTAAATGTTATACATTTAGTTATATTTTTTTAATATATACAGTAAAATTATATTTTAATATATATTATTGTCTATAATACTAAAATTATTATTTTTTAAATATAGACATTAGAATTATTAAAAAATTTTATTTTAATATATACATTAACAAAATTATTTTTTAATTTGTTAGACATCTATATTAAATAATTGAAATGCAATATTTATTTTAATACTTTGTATGATTAAAAATTTGTTAATTTTAAAAAGTGAATATAAAATAAAAATAATAATTAAATAAACATCAAAATAATAATTAATAAAAATATGATTTTTATATATTAATTAGAAAATATAATACGTCGTTATATAATATATATAAAAAAAAGTTGTAATAGAGAGTC
Source organism: Stylosanthes scabra (assembly GCA_036250425.1). Classification (NCBI taxonomy): domain Eukaryota; kingdom Viridiplantae; phylum Streptophyta; class Magnoliopsida; order Fabales; family Fabaceae; genus Stylosanthes; species Stylosanthes scabra. Next base: position 36,589 of record JASCZI010181437.1, read on the forward strand.
CTAACTCATAAGCCTAATTATCCTCTTAATACTTAAAAGGATAAATAATTTAATCATAAATGTTATTTTTTAAAACATTAAAAATGTAAAAAATGTAAAACTTTCTTTATATAGAAATTAGGAGGATAATTAGATTTACGAGTTAGGACTCCGAATAATTTTTCTATAAAACAATGCATAATATTTCACAAAAATTAGCTTTGCTTGGTGGTAGTGATATTGGTTCTTACACTAGAGGTCATGGGTTCAAATCTCATTTATTACATGATTTTTAAATAAGCACAAATTCACACGCTGACGTTATCAATCCTAATCAGACAAGAAAGATCAGTTGCCACCCCGACAAAAGGATAACAGCTTGCAAAATAGTGGCAATCAAGTAAATTAGCCCATTTTTTCTTACATAAATAAACTCTTACCAGTATATTGTTGTGAACAACCTTCCAAATGAACATCTTCACCTTTTTTTTTTTTACATAAATTAACTCTTACCGGTATAATGTTGTGAACAACCTTCCAAATGAACATCTTCATATTTTGTGAAGTTTGTAAATCCCATATTTCCTTCCAAAGGACCTGAAACTAAGTGCTTGTTGTGGGAGTACAGTTTGTTATCTCATCACCCTCCTTTTTCGCAATGTGGTACCCTGTTTTGACGGAGTACTCACCGTTCTTTCTAAACGGCCAACACATGGTATCCTCTTGTACAACTTTGCTGATAGGTGTTTGGAGAGCCAAATTTTATACATGTGCGGGTAGTTTATGCGTAATAACTTGCTCATCCTACTCTCTATTTACTGCTATTAATTAATTCTTGAACCCTGATGTCCTGTTGTGAGTTTGTGTCTAATGGTTTATTCCATCCTCTTATCCAATTATCTTTCCGAATGCTCACCTTAGTTCCATGCCCAATATTCCATTTTGTATTTCGTTTGATGAAAGTTTCTTCCCTCCACTAGACTCTTCCACAGCTAGCTCACTGATCTTCCTTTTGGAGCTTCCCAAAAGTTGGAATTCAGGAAGTGCAAGGCTTTAATTATTTTAACCTATAGAGCCTCTAGTTCTTGAAGGATTCGCCACACTTGTTTAGTAAGTTGGGCAGTATTTTGATGTTCATATTCCTCGAATCCCATGCCCTCTTCGCTCTTGCTTCTACAAAGCTCCTTCCAACTCTTCCAATGGATTTTTCTATCATTTTCAGTCGATTTCCACCAAAATTTTGCAATTTTTCCACATAGCCTTCTACAAAAAAAAAATTGGAAACCAAAGGACACTCATTGCATAGGAGGGGATGGCCTGTAATACTGCTTTAATTAAAACATCTTTGGTCGCTTGATTAAGGAGCCTCTCTTTCCACCCTTTAATCTTCCCTTCAATTTTCTGTTCAATCCATTGTAACGCTCTGAATTTTGATCTCCCCCACAGGGCTGGTAGGCCTAGGTATTTTCCTAGGTTGTCCCAAGCTGGAATTTGTAGTATTTCTTCTATGTTAACTCTGGTTTGTAGAGGAACATGTTGACCATAGGTGATGCCAGATTTGTCCAGATTGATCATTTGTCCTGAGGCTGTGGTATATGTGTTTAAAACCTAAATGAGTTGGTAAATCTCTTCTTCGTTAGCTCCTGAAAAAATGATACAGTCTTCAGCAAAAAGAAGGTGAGTGATGTTGGGGTTGTAGGCAATAGTTTAACACTAGAAACCAAATTTTCTCTTTGAGCTAGATCCATCAAAATAGTAAGTACTTCAGAAGAAATAATAAACAACTAAGGTGATAGAGGTTCTCCCTATATTATGCCACGTTAAGGGGTAACAAAATTAAACAAGTTACCATTCAGTTTGAATCTATATCGAACACCTTTATATAAGTTCATAGTTAGGAGAATCACTTATTATCAAAACCCAATGCTTGAAGTACCCTTTCAAGGAAGTTCCATTCCAACCTGTCGTAGGTTTTATTCATATTCAACTTGATGGCTAGGTTTTGGGAATTCTTCCTATCCTTCCTTGTAAGCTCATGGAATGCCTCTTGGACTATGACAATATTACCTAAATTAATCTTTCTCCCACAAAAGCGCTTTGTACCGGGCATTATCATTGACCAACCAAATCTCTGTTTTTCCTTTTTTTATGGGAAAATCTCATCTTTCCAACAGTTTGTAGGCCCACTTGTTGTCTGCTACATTAGCCAATTAAAATTTAAAACAATTAATTCTTAAAAAATTTTAAAACAATGCTTAAAATGTCAATTTTTTAAAGAATGTCTTCTTATTCTCTCGTGGGGTTATTATATTATAAAATTAAACATTAATTAATTGGTTCTAATGAAGTCTCTTAACAAAGTTGTTGTGCCTGTTTGTTGTTGGAGTAATACACACTACTACTATATTTCACTAAGACAAATCATATACATCTCCATAACATTGACGCAATGTCTCAATGCATCTTTTTAATAGTTCATAACTGCTTAGTTAATGATAGTATAATAAAAACAATTAAATAAATAAATCTATGGAACTAAAATTGCTTTTTCTTACAAAATTAAATCTTATAAAAATCCAGAGAGGAATGGGTTCGTTTTGGTGATCGTAATACCAGATTTTTCCATGCCCAAACAGTTATTAGAAGAAGACACAACAAAATTCAAGGCCTTAATCTTAGGGACTGTGCTTGGTGCACTAACCCTGAGATTTTAAAGCAAGAAGCTCTTATCTTCTACAAGAAACTTTTTTGTACCCCTAATCGGGTGGATATTCATGCCTTGGGAGAGGTTCCTATGCCCAAGCTTAGTCAGGAAGCCTGCAATGAACTCAAAAAACCAGTGACTTTGTTGGAGGTTAAAGAGGCTATTGACGGTATGAACCCTTTCAAGGCTCTTGGGCCTGATGGTTTCCCTTTTTTTTTTTTAAGGAGTACTCGGAGGTGGTGGGTCATGAGGTTTGGAACTCGGTCCAACAAGTTTTCTCTAGATGAATTTTGAGTGAATCCTTGGTGGAAACTCTTATCATTCTAATTCCAAAATGTGACACACCTTCAAGTCTTAAGGACTTCAGGCCAATAAGCTTGTGTAATGTAATTTACAAAATAGTAACCAAGGTTCTGGTGAATAGGTTGAGACCTTTTCTTGATGAAATTGTCAGCCCAACTCAAGGAGGCTTCATTCATGGGAGGGGGGCGCCTGACAATATTATTGTTGCTCAAGAATTAATTCACTTTCTTAAAAGAACCAAATCCAAACTCTATACTTTAGCTTTCAAAATTGATTTGGAGAAAGCTTATGGCAAAGTAGATTGATTCTTCCTAGCTCATACATTGGATTCTTTCGGTTTTCCTTCCACTACTAGGAATCTCATCCTCAATTGTGTCATGAGTTCTAGCCTCTCTATCTTGTGGAATGGGGACAAGCTCGACAATTTTCATCCCAGAAGGGGGCTGCATCAAGGTGACCCAATTTCACCGTATCTCTTTGTGCTTTGCATAGAGCGTCTTGCCACCTTTATTTCTCATCAAGTTGACTCTCAAATCTGGGAAGGTGTCGTTGTCTCTAGAGTCGGTCTCAGGGTCTCCCATCTAATGTTTGCCGATGATTTACTTCTTTTTTGCAAGGTTCCAAGACTCAGGTTCAGATTGTGATGAAATCTTTGGAGTTATTTTGTAAAGCATCCGATATGAAAGTTAATCTTGATAAGTCTAAAGCTATTCAAAAAATGTGTCAAATAGGAGAAGATAATTGTTGGCTAGTGTCTCCCAAATCTGTTTCACTCCTGATCTGTGGAAGTACCCAGGTCGTCTAGAACTGCTTTCACAGACTCGTTAAATAGGATCAAATCCAGGCTAGCAAACTGGAAGGGCAGGCTGCTGAACAAAGCCGGAAGGCTTTGCCTTATCAAATCCGTGGCTTCCTCTTTGCCAATTTATCAGATGCAAACATCACTTTTTCCCACTTCAGTCCGCGAAAAAATAGATGGTACTATGAGGAGTTTTTTGTGGAAGGGCAAGGTGGATGGTAGATGTTTGAACCTTGTGAATGGGACAAAGTGATCACACCTCGTAAATTTGGTAGACTTGGAATCAGAGACACTTATAGTGTTAATCTGGCTCTTTTGGGAAAGTTGATTTGCCAATTATTTCATTGTCAAGATAAGCGGGTCCATATCATGCTTGCGGAATATATTACTTCCCCAACCGGCTTACAGCCCCGAGTGGTGCTTCAGGTATTTCGAAAGATATTACTCACACCATGACTTTTCTGAAAGATGGCTTTAGTTGGTGCATTGGCTCTCTCTCTCAATCTTTCTAGTATGGAAATTGGCATCCCCTTGGCTCCTTGGCACAATTTGTCCCATTTGTGCACATTTTAGACTCCATATTAAAAATTGAAGATGTTTGGGACAATGATCACGAGAAGTGGAACTCACTTTGTACTCCAATCAATGATGATTTTCTTACTCTCCTTGGTAACATCAATCCTGGTCAACATGTTGGAAATTGCCCAAGTTGGGTCTGGGCTCCTTCAAACTCAAAGACTTACTCAACAAAGGGCGAATATGATTGGCTCTTACAGCAGAAAATAACTTGGAATTCTCAAAACAACTTCCTCTGGCTCTGGCGGCTCCACATTCCTGAGAAAATTAAATATGGTTTGGCTATTTATTTATAATGCTCTCCCTATGAGCAGCTTTCGTCATTGAAGAGGGCTTTCTCACTTGGACACTTGCCAGCATTGTCATTCGGCAAGGGAAGATGTGAATCATTGCTTGCGTGATTGTGTTAAAGCTAAAGAAATTTGGGGTGGTCTGAATTTGGGTACTTCTACTCTTAATGCCTCTATGGATTTCCATTGTTGGATAAAGAACAACTTGCAACACAATGAATTTTCCTTTGCAGCAGCTCTTGGTGGATATGGAGGGCTCGAAATAATGATATCTTTCAGGCCCATGATCCTTGGAGCACCTCCAAAGCCATCATGCTTTTTAGACACATGTCGGTGAACTTAGCAAAGTTCAATCCTCTCATCACACTACTGCTCCTCTATCCTACTGTATCTGAATCTTTTTGGCAGCCTCCCCCTTCTCAAGTGGTGAAAGTGAATTGTGATGCTAGCTTATCTGAGCATGATCATACTGCTGGCTTTGGATGCATCATAAGAGACAACAATGGTAAGTGGTTATTTGGTTGTTCAGAGGATCTCCAAGTCAATTCTATTACTTGGTGTGAGCTTTTTGGAATATGGAGAGGCTTAGTTCTCGCCTGGGATAATGGTTGGAGGAAAGTCATTTGTGAAACAGTTTGTTTAGAAGCTTTTCTCTTGGTGACCTGATTAGCAAAATCAAAGAGCTTATGTAGAGAAATTGGTCTGTCAGCATCAAATTAATTCAAAGGATGGCAAATGCAGCAGCTGAACTTATGGCTAAGCATGCTAGGCTTGCTCATCGAAGATATACTTAATGGATTCACCCTTGGCCAGCTCTTGATGCTATTGTTTTAGGGGATTTGAATCACATCCCGTAGTTTCCTTTCTTGTGTTTTCTATAGTCAAAAAAAAAAAAAAAATTATCTTATCAAAATAATAAGGAAGATGACTTGAATTATCATAATTTTTAAATGATTATTTTTCTACTTCATCGTAGTTTTAACATTCATGATAGGAAAATATAAAATATAGAAGTTACTGAATCATATCAAATATATTTTTCCATTAGAATAATTAATCAATAAAACAATTAAAATTTTACTGGAGAATAATCAATTATTTCTGGGTTGATTATAAATATAAATATAATTTTTGGTTATAATATTTTTGAGATTTGATAATAAATATGACTATGAGACCAATTTATATTTCTATAAAAGTAGTTGAGTTTTTATGTTTATAACTTAAGATAGTTATTAGTTAGTGGTTAAATATTGGTGTTGAATATATATATATATATATATATATATATATATATTTAAAGTAGTTAACATATATGACTTAATATTTACCTTCATTGACTCATGAGAAAATTTTCATTTCCGTTGGTCTGCTCGAATTAAATTATAACTAGCAATAACAGAGTTTAAAAATAAACAAATTTATAAAGAGCATCGTTATCAAACATGTTAAGAACACTCCTTCACAAAAAAAAAAAAAAAAAAAAAAAAAAAAAAAAAAAAAAAAAAAATT
>JASCZI010181437.1:42855-54381 GCA_036250425.1 Stylosanthes scabra
TAACATCTATAAATATATGTTTATTACATTTAAAACTATTCAACTCCTTTATTTTTATCCATAATTAATAAATATGAAATACAAAAATTTGGATTATTTTAGAGTTTAGTAATCCAAAATTCAATACATTACTTCAAGTATTCTTTAATGACAAATATCTTGATAAGATTTGTTAGCAAAATCCTAAATTAAATTCAATTAATTAATAATATAGAATGAGAAAAATATGAGAAAGACTAAGTAGACAGTGATAATAACAGTCAATATAGCCAACACTTCACTCCCTCCCTTCCCTGCCCCTTCCCCTCCCTCTTCCCCGCCCCTTCCTCTCCTTTTTTATTCCCTTCTCCTTCCCTAACCTCCACCATCTCCACCACTGTGTTCACCCAAGCTCTGCAGATTTCATCCGCCTCCGCGGCCATCAGTCTTGATGCCGCCATTGAAAATCATAGATGGTAACAACTCCGTCGTTCTTCTCCTTCTTCTTCGCTCTGTCTTCTCTCTCTTTCTTGCCACCGAGTTTGGTCCCGACTCCGCCGACGATGACTCCGTGTGGTTGGTCTTCAGGGGCGCCAACGAGGATGACGTGAGGGCAAGAAGTGCGTCGTGATGATGCTTTCGCTTTTACCTTGGCACTGACGAGGATGGTGAGTTTTGGGGGGAGAACTGACTATAGCATTCCATAACTTCTTAATTGTCTTCGCTCCTTCTTCTTAATTGACTATAGCATTCCATATACACTTCATAAAATTTGTGTTCTGCATCAGTTTAAGATACTTTAATCCATAACTTCTTATTTCAGAAGAGATTAAGAAATAACAACTAAACAAGAGAATCACATCAATGATAATTTATGATTTAACATCCAATTAAATAAAGGATTAACATTTTTATTTACTCAGGTTTCACAATTTCTTGGTTTAACAGAAGGCACAAATGACGAAACAGAACAAATAAATTCCTTCTTCTTGGTTTCTCTTACCAATTCATGCGAGTGTTTTGTTTTTTCGGTTACCCAACAATTTTTTATTTTTTGAACAGGTATTGTACTCTAACAATTCCAAGAAAAAAAATCTCTTGTAACTCTAATTTGACTTTTCTTCTCTCCTAAATTAATGTCATGTTAGATGAGATGAAAAAAAATAAAAAGAGAAATACCAAAAGAAATAAAAATAAGTAAAATACAAAAAAAGATCACCCATAGTAGTTTTGAAACAGGAGAGGGGTTTGAAAGTTAAAAGTGGTATTGGTATGAGAAAATGAATGGGTACCAAAATTAACATCATGTCAAAAGAGGTGGAAAAAGAAAAATGCAAAACACAAATAAATAAATACAAGGCGGTGCTTGTATCAGAAATTGAATGAGTATGAAAATTCCATAAAAGCATATCAAAATTTCAACAAACCCATAAACCTTGTTCTGGAATAACAACGTGTAGGTGAAAGACTAGAAGACAGAATAGTTAGAAAAAGGAATACATACCTGGAAGTATCAAAGTAATTTGGTTGTTGCTTAGTGAATAGCGCTGAGTCACCGATTAACAGGGGTTTGGGGTGAATTGGAGTGACCTATATGTTACCAAGCTACTCTCCCGTTGCAATTAGAAATTCTAGCTTTTCTTTTTTTCAGTTTTTCTTTTTCTTTTGGGTTGTAATTTTATTTGGGTTTTTTTTTTTTTCTTATGATTTGTTGTTTGAATTTTTGAGATGTTAATTGATGGTAGTGTTAATTGCATTTTTTATTGAGAAAATTTGATTGATGATTTTTTGGATGTGATTTGTTTGGATTATGAAATTATTAATTAAAGAAAGTTAAACGATTAAAAGAGTTACAAAATTAGAATTTTAAATGTGAATGGTGATGTTTTTACACGCGCTTGCCATCGGAGTATCAAATTATATTGATGTATATATAGCATTGGCTAAGTAGTATAACTATTTTGAATGATACTTTTTTTTTTAGTTTATTGGTTATTATTGTGTTGGTCACCTAGCACTACTCGAAAAATATTTAATTTTTTTGACATGTGGTTTGTGATACTCATGGTTCACTAGAAAAATAATTTATTTTTAATATTTTACCCATAATAGAATAAATTTAGAAAAAAATTACTAAATTTATCCATAAATATTTAGAACACTGATAAATCTCCTTATAAAAGAAAAAAATTAATTTTATACCCATAAAAGATTGAGTTTGATATATAAAACTTTTCAAATCCTAAAAAATTATTTAAAATATTCAAATTACTCTTAATCTGATATAACCCTAAATCCTAATTTTGATTCAAACAATCTCCATCTCAATCTCTAACTCTATCACCATCCAAATTTATTATTATCTCCAATTATCATCACGGTATATGTTTACTTTAAGAACACGTTATTAGAAAATGTGTTATTGATGATGGTGGAGGAAACGGTGGCAATGGAAGTGGTGGCAGTGGTGACGACGGCACAATAACGATTGTAGTTGAAGACCATATTTGAATGGTGGTGGTGATGTTGAAGATTGGGGTGGTGATTGTGTGGAGTAAAATTAGGATTAGGATAATGTTAGGTTAGGGGTAATTAGAAATTTTGATTTTTTTTAAAACTTTGGTAATTTTGTCGACCAAAATCTATCTTTTATGGATATAAAGTGAATTTATTTTTTTTTATGGATAGATTTGCCACGTTCTAAATATACATGGTAGATTTGATAATTTTTTCATAAATTTATAATTAATTTATTGTTATAAATAAGTTTTTATATAATTTTTAAAAATTTTAAAACAACCCAACCCAACCCAACCCAACCCAACCTAACCTTTTCCCAACCATTAGTGGAAGAGAACGGAGGCGGAATTTTGTTCGTTCGAGTATGAGAAGAGGAAATGTGAGTTAGGTTGGGGTTATTTTGACATTTTTAAAAATATAAAAGTTCAATTATGATTAAAATATTAACTCAAGTTAAAGTTACTACATATTTGAAATTAACCAACCAAAGATTGCTAATTCACATAGAATAATTTACCTTTTTATTTATAGATAGTTGGATAGAATCTACTTAAAAATATTACTTTTTTCTTTACAAATTTCTCAAATTTAGAGAAGTTTCATATATTTAATTTTGATACATTGTTAATATATATAAAATAATTCTCGATATATGTCAAGTTATGTAACGTCTTATCATAAAAATAAATATTTTTTTCATTGATTGTGTGAATAATCATGAAAACAAAAATGAACATAATTAATTAGACGACTGTGTAAAAATAATATTTTACATTCTAATGCATTGAAATTAAACTCTTGATATTAATTATATCAATAATATTAGGTAACTAATAAAAATTTAGTCAATATCCACCAACAATTAAAAAAATTAATCCATTAATAATCATATTAGGCAACCAATAAAAAGTTAGCATTTGCAATTATTATTTTTACCCTTATTTTTAAGTTAGCTAACGTTGTCTAAATAATTATCAATTATCAATACTTTCTCATTCATTTAATATTTTCTAAAGTTACTCTTTTACTCTTATTCCTTTTTCTTCCTCATCTTAACACAAGAACTTCACCTATCATCACAAGCCGCCGACTAGCACCGTCCACCATCACCAGTGACCGGGCATCGTCATTGCCGATGACCTTTTTATGTACTACGTCATTGCTAATATACATATTTAAGGTTTCAATATCTCATTTAAATTTCAAATATTTTATTATTTGATCGTATTACACATGATATGTTTCTAAGAAAATGGGCTAATTAACCAATATTTTTTTTTTTGTGTCGGCCTATCTAGTACTTTTCCTAAACGTATACAATATAATTTGTGTTTTCTTTATTATAGAGAGAGCAAACGAGAAATAGAGAAAAATAGTGAAAAATAGCGAGAGAAAAAGAAAGGAATGATAAAAAAGAAGCAGAAAATAAAAGGAGACCGGATGTTGACAAATTTCATGTCGCTGTTTTTAGAAGGTCGCTCGTCGTTTGTTTGTATGAAGATTTCTCACCTGGGATTTCTCTCTTCTGTCACTTCTAAAAAATTCATCTTTCTCTCTCTAAAACGCCAATAAAAATTAAAAAATATGAAGAGAGAGAAGCCACAACCCAATTTCTTATTTTTCTCTCATGATGTTTTTAGAAAAATTTTCTATAATAAATTAAAATAATTCATTATTTCCAAAAGAAAAATAAAAACACATTAATTACGCAAAACCACTTTTTTTTTATTGGTGTTTGGTCACAGTTCGCCTAGTGATGCGGCGAACCGTGACTATGGGCGCAGTTCGCCTAATGTCTCGGCGAACTGCAGCCAGGTCGTCTTGATATAAAAAGCCCTCCCCATTGTCATTTTCCGCATCCACTTTTCCCACTCTCCAATTCCCTCAATCCAATCTCTCATTCTTCTCCCTCCAGGTACTCTCCGCCTCTCTCTTTATTTTTTTTTTACTTTATTTATGTATTTCTTATGTTTATTTAGGAATGTATTTATTTATTTATTTATTTAGAAATTTAGTTAGAAATTTATTTATAGGTTAATTATTTATGTAGATAGTTACAAAAGTTGTCGCAGTTCGCCTAGTATCTCGGCGAACTGTGACCATGGTTGCACTTCACCTAGTGATATGGCGAACTGTGACCACCTGCAATAAAAAAAAGTTGGACAATCATAAATAATGTCTTTTTAATTTTTTTATGGAAATAATGTATTTATTTATTTTATTCTAGAAAATTTTTCGATGTTTTTATCATTATAATTATTATTACTTTTTTGGAGTTGTAGTTTTAGTTACCCTTTTGGGTTGAGATACTACTGAGTCTAAAAAAATCCTGAATATTTCTTTTTGGGTTCTTTGATGGTGTTAGTGCCTTAATAGTAGAAAAAATTTCTTGTGGGGGATTCTTAAGAGGATGTGATTAAAGGATGTGAGTTTTAGATAATATACTTATATATGCTTTTTCAAATTCTTTAGTTTTAATTAATTTCTTTATTTGTTTTTGTTTATTTTTATTTTATTTTATTTGTTTTCAGAATTTTGATTTTAATACTGTGTACCTAGTTTTCTTTTGATTAGTATGAGTAATTCTTTGGGTACCTATTCTTTGAGGGATTTATCCAATATAAAAAAAACGTAGTTGTGTATTATACTATTATTGTTATTGTTTTCCTTTTAATTTTACTTTGAATTTTGTGGATTGAAATGTTGTGATGATTGTTATGTTATGTAGGTTTGTATTATTGTTGTATTTGGGTTGTTTAGTTTAATTTTTCCATTTCATTTGCTTTCTTTATTTATTTCTTGGATTGTTTTTTAACTATAAATTGATGTGAATGACCTTAGTTCCCCTAAATTATGGATGGATTTAATGGTGTGCTTGATTTTTTTTTTTTTTGGATTAATGGTGTGCCTGGTTTTGTAATTGCTCCATTACACAAGAGATTTTTCATTTCAATGATGAGCCTATGACGTGTAAATTTGAAAATCATCAACTATTTCACAAAGATTTTAGTAATAGGAATTTTTAGTGCATGTGATTATTTGGCAAGTGTGAATAGGGCTTAATTCATTTTGAGCAAATAGATAGAAACTTGCACTACCTATTTTTCCTTTTTCTATCATTGTCATTGAGATACATTAACTCAAAGATGTACCAAGAGTGTGACAATGGTAAACAAAAGGGAACAACGGGAGTATTAATGAAGTTCATCTTGTTTCTGTTGATTTGTTAGCATGACTTGTGCTTTTTCTGATTTATTAGTATTTTTCAGTTGCTTGATATGGTGCAACAATAATAAAATTTTAGAATCTGTGTGCGATTATTTTGACTGCGATTCAACGACTGTCATTATTACCATTTGCGTTATTTTAGTCAAGACATATAAGTGGCAGTTTGAAGTTTCCTAATTTATAGCCGATATTCGCGGTTCAAATTAATGTTTCCAACACCTAAAATACACGATTGACATTTGTCCCATATTTAATGTTATGAAGTGGTTGCAACTTGTATATAATGTACGGTTGTTCTTCGTTTTTATAATATTGTGTTTCAAGCAAATTCCTTTATATCTATTCTTGTTGCGGTAGTAAAGTGTATCTATGCTCTATCGCAATTAGAATTTTTTGTGCATGCTATGATCTTTTGATACTTCTGAAATTTGGAGTTGTGAACTTTCACAGGTAATTTATGTATGTAGTTGTGATTTTTCAAATTAAATATATGATGATTTATAGGATTTGATGTCCCTCCTTGCTCGCAATTTTTTTCGGGCACAAATGATATTATTTACACACCTTAAGAAGCCTTGGGTTAAGTTTCTCAAGAGTTTGCAGTGTTGCACTATTTTTTTTCTTATCTCTAATTCAATGAATGTTTTATATTTATACATAAATTAACATGCTTGTTCAGCTAATTATATGGCTTTTTAATATGCTTGGTGTTTGTTTCCTATATTAGTTGAAGAATATCCACATTCATATTCTATTCACTAATAACATCCACATTTATGGATATTGGAGGCCTCTAAATCCGTTATACTAAAGGCCTTTAGCATCGGTGAATTGCTGTTGCATGAGACGACCTTATTATATTTTTTGTGTTCTCTAGTTTATTTTTGGTATATTTTTAATTTGTTATTTGACTACTTTTTTAAAGTTTTGTCTGTGGTTAGTTGCGATGCAGCATTAGTAAATGTTACTAGTAATGTTAATGTAATCAAACACCCGAATATCTTTTCCATTGTTACCAGGAATGAGAACCAAAGTTCAAAATCTTCCACATTATTATTCAATGAGAGATCTTAATGATGAATCTAGTAGTTGTCCCTGGCCACTTTTATATGGAGATAATAAAGCACTGACAAATGGGAAATATTATAATAATTACCTACCATGTTCCAATACTGCGGATTCGTGTTCGGTGTATGACAAGGATTTTGTGAAGCGCATGATGATTGAGCAGGAGGTCACATTTAAGAATCAGGTATGGAGGTTTTAGTTTTTTAGTTTCTTTTTATCTGTTGCCTTGTAACTTGAATAGTATGCATAATAATGTTATTGGGGTGTTTATAAATTGAGTTAGTAGTCTATTTAGCAACAAAAGAGAGGCCTTGTTTATTGTATATTTGATTTTTCATGCTTCTACGAAGCTTGTTTTATTATCAACAATATATTGTTGAAAGAACAAGTTTAATTTGTTTTAGATATATGGTTTTCTTTTATTTTGGCTCAATTTCTTTGTGTTAATATTGATTACGGCATATATTCTCAAGCAGGTATATGAACTTCATCGTTTATACAAAATACAAAGGGATTTGATGAATGAAGCTAAAAGGAAAGAATTATACGAAAACCATATACCTGTTGAAGCATCATATGCCACACGTCCCTCGACTTCTCAATCTACAACCAAAGATGACCAAAAATGGCATATTTCTAGCTTTCCCATAGGAAACTCCACTTGTGATAAAACATCGTCTTTGGCCGTTGAAGGTATTCATACTCCTTTGAGATCTATTAAAGGGATCGACAAACACAACGAATTATTTTCATTCCCAAATGGGTCTAGTTCAAAAGATGTTGAGTTGCTTGAGTCTAGACCCTCGAAAGTGAGGAGACGAACGTTTGACCTTCAACTCCCTGCTGATGAGTACATTGATATCGAGGAAAGTGAAAGGGATAATGATGAAAAGACAAGTGGTGCAAATGGTTATAATGGAAGCGAGGGAGTTGAGACCCTTTTTTGTGGCAATGGCAGGAAGACTATTACCTTGGGGGAGACTTCTAAGTCCCAGCAACATTCAAGAAGAAATGGTTTGATAGACTTAAATGAACTTGTTCAAGTGGAAGAAACGAATGATTCTTCGTATATTGAGCTCCGTAACCGTGATCCCTATCAAGTTTCAACTAAATTCCCCGAGCATTTTGCCACCCTGCAAAATACACAATTTTTTTGTTCATCCATGGATCATTTTCTCAATTCACATAATGGATCTGATAGTTGGGCCCAAAGTAATGGATTTTTGGAGAACAATTGGAATGGAAACGGTTGGATTCCAGAAGTGGATGATGCAGGTTAGTTGTCTTTTAAGTCGCTTCATACCATTATTCTTTAAATTTATTATATTTAAATTTTGAATCCGGTTGTTAGATATCTTTCTTAGAAAAACAGTTGAAAAATTAGCACTTAAGAAAATCTGATAATGAATCAAGGTTAGTATGTCTTAAATTTTGCTAAAATAATTACTTATGGAACTATAGAACTTGGATTTTTGTGGTGTCTTTAAGCCGATAGGTTATATACTTTGTTGTGTTGTAGTTTGAAATTATAAAACTCTCCATATAATTTTAAATTATATTTCTCCCCTTAAATTATAACTTAGCAAATCCATTTGTTTTGTATCTTCTTTTTTAAGTATGTTTGTTGCTTCATTTATTTATAGATATATTTGTCACATAGCACCAAATGCTTTTCCAATGTTAATAGGGCGAGTTAAAGGCAATCTGCAATCCACCCCTCACGTACCAAAACTAGAGATATCGCTTTTATCTTCCCAAACAATGCACGATAGACATAGTAAAGCTCATGAATCCTCATCTGATTATCTGATTGGTCAAAGCAAGGCTGATTTATGGAGGGAAAGGACCATTAATGGATTAGATATCGGTGAAAGAAATCATGAATATTCTGCTAACATGAATCTCTTTGCAATTACACCTTCATCTGATATATCTAAATCCTGGACTCAGTTGGCTTCTTCTTCGGACATGGCAAATGAAAACCTAAACCAAAAGTTGATATCGGTTCAGAAACCTCCATTTTTAAAGGCGCCGGGTGATATGGATGGGAGTTTTCTATCACATCAAAGCAATGGAGTGTTGGAAGCTAGTTGGCCTTCAAGCATCAATTCAAAGCCTATATAAAATGGGTTTTGTGTTAGGTTGTCATCGAATCATTCCAAGGAACCATCAACAAACATCTCTTCAAATAGCTATGACTATCTCAATCACGATGATGATTGTAAGATAATCCCTCAACATTTCATCAATCTTCCATCAAAATGTTGTATGGATTCAAATTCAAATTTCAATGATGTGAAGCCAGGAAAAGGAATTGACTTGAATGCATTGCTTTCAAATGGTTCATCCGTGGATGGAGAAAAAGAGCACGAGGATCATGTTTCATTGCCTTGGCTAAGGGCAAAGACAACGTGTAAGAACAAGGTGCAAAATTCTGTTAGATGCATAACTATAGGAGAGTCAAGATCCTCACATGTTGCTTCAAAGTCCAAAAAATTCAAAACTGGACAGTGGAATATTGGAACATTTTCGCATATTGTTCCTTCGGTTTCTGGTTCTAGTGAAATTGAGCAAAAGAGGATGAAGGCAAGTGAAAACTATGGTAACAAGAAACTTTTTGGTGTCCCCATATTTGATGTTCCACATATTTCTCCTAAGGAAGTCTCTTCGAACACTTCATCCATGTTAATGCGCAATTCATGTGATGTGGAACTGGCGGAAAATAGTAGGAAAACCCGAATATTCGATATTAACTTGCCTTATGAGGGTGCTACTCCTCTTGAATTGGATGAAGTAGTCACTGCAACTCTTGTTACTAAAGAAATATCTCCAACATCGGAGCACAACTCTAGAATTCAAATCGACTTGAACTTGACTTTGAGTGATGATGAAGCATATTTGATGACTATTCCTAGTGCCAATAAAAAATTGAAGACAAAGATAGATCTAGAAGTCCTTGATGTGCCCTTGACCGAGGACGATGCCATACTCGAAGAGAAGCATCTTGAAACTTCTCTAGCATCAGGAGAAGGTCAGGAAGAGAAAGTTGAACAACCACAACCTCTACAGGATGAACTTATGAGAAACGCCGCAGAGGCGATTGTTGCTTTGTCATTGGTTCCATGTGATCAAGTTGACGGTATGATGTATAGCTCATCAAAAAGTCCAATGTTAGACCCGCTAAGTTGGTTAGCGGAATTAATTTCATCTTCTAAAGATAATCTCGAGAGTTTATGCAATGATTCGAGGGAAAAAGATGGTGAGGACAACAAGGAATTGGACTACTTTGAGTCCATGACATTGAAACTGACAGAGACCAAGCAAGAGGACCACATGTTGAAACCTATTGTTCCGGAAGACTTCAAAGTTGAGGAAACAACACCATTGTTACCTACTCGGGCAAGAAAGGGACCAGCGAGGAGAAGGAGAGAGCGGAGGGACTTCCAAAAGGACATCCTTCCGGGCCTTGCATCATTGTCAAGGCATGAAGTGACAGAAGACCTTTAGATATTCGGAGGGGTTATGAGAGTTACAGGTGATTCATCACATTCCGGGTTAACTAGGACACACTCTTCCCGAAATGGCTGCGACCGGAGGAGAAAGGTGCAGGTTATCCCCTTTCCGTCTCCCCCTCCCCCACCCCCTCCCCCTCGGCCGCTAGTAGCCAATGAAACTTGCACTCCATTGAACAATCAACTTAATAATATCGAAGTCAGGTTGGAGGATAAAAGTATAACACGCTGGGGCAAAACAACTAGAAGGCCGCGGAGGCAAAGGTGTGGAGGAAAACGTTCTCAGAGGGCAATGTTTCGTCGATCTCGTTAACCTAATAATCATTGCAAGAGGCTTAAAAAAATTTTAGATGAGAAAATTTTGTTGAGGGGACTAGTAATATCAGTTCCAAATTCATAGGAGAACGACGATGAACAGTAGCTCATATGGCATTGCCTTCTCCCTGTTAGAAGATGTCTCGGGTTCGAGCTTCAATTATGAATACTAAAAAAAATTAATAGGAGAACACACATGATGATTGTTCCTTAGCCATCTGAGATTCTTCTTATACATTTTGTTCAATCCCGGATTGGGATAAATATGCTTAATTTTCAACATTCTTCATGTGATACCAACTTGTGTTACTCTTAAATAATGTTGCATTACTTGTTCTAACATTATCACTTTGTTCTGATTGTTTCAACTTGGTGCTGCTAGTTTTGGTTTTTTATTTTATTTTATTTATGAATGGTTATATACTAGCATCTTGGCATGCATAGGTTGTTTTTTTTTTTTTAAATTATTCCCCGCTATATAAAGATCCAACAGTAACACTGTCGTTGCATGACAAGTGTTGAGCCTTCATAAGCCTAGCACAAATACTTAGGGGTGCAATTCATTAACGCGTGTCGTCACCTCAGCGCATTCCAGGATGCACGCCATCAAATGGATGACCATGTAACGCGTTGCGGTTTAGCATGGCGCCAGATTTGAAACATCAATTAGAAAATAATTGATGTAGTGCCAAAAGTGAGAGCTCTTTTCACCTTCTTTTCCTCCCACCCCACACATAAGAACTCCATCAGAGAACACCTCACCTTTCACAAGCAACGAAAAACATGGCAAGAATGGAGAACTTCCTGGAGGACGTCCATTGTAGGACACCAGAATGGGTATTTAACGTCTGCGTCATACGATTGTGGGAGGTGCCAAAAAAAAAAAAAAAAAAAAAAAAAAAAA
>JASCZI010181437.1:60700-77475 GCA_036250425.1 Stylosanthes scabra
CTGGAATTCAGTAAATTACTGAGAGTGAACATTGGCTCCCACGTTATACGTGTAACTCCCACGTATAACGTGGGGTTACTGCCTAAAATTGCCTCTTGGAAGTTTGTTGCTCACGTATGACGTGGAGAGCTCACGTATAACGTGGGCTCTCTATCTAAGTTGTGCCAAATGCTTAATTACTCACGTATGACGTGAGTTCCCCACGTATAACATGTGGTTTCTGTCCAATCTTTATCTTTTTTGCTTCAATCTCTCTTTAAATGGTCTTCAATCACCTAAAACTCTTAATGAATTTCTCTAAAACACAAACACAACTCAAAGAATATCAAGTTTGTTTGATTGATCAATTAATAACCTTAATTCACAAAGAATATCATAATAATTAAGAGAAATTGAGATTAAAAACAGCCTAAGATGCATACGAATCAACGACAAAATCAGCTTATTTTACAAACGGGTATTTACCAAGAAACTTTGAAAAATACAAAATACAATTAAATTAATGCAACCTAGAAAAAACTTAAAGAAATAAGTTGTTGAATGATGACCATGATGTCCTTTAGCATTTTCTAAAAAGTTTCTCTCTCAATATTAAGTGTATTTGCTATTTTTAAACGCATTTTCAACTAAAACTTCTTATTTTGAAAAATATTTGAAGACCATAGCCACATAGTGAGATGTTTCTTCATTTTATAAGTATAACTATAAGATACCCGATGCATGGGTCCTAACCTAGTTATTGTAAAACAATAGTATTGGTTTATTCGTAACACCAGACACGTGGCAATGTGTGATTTTATGTAGTTATTAGTGAAAGTTAAGTATTTGTGTAGTATTTTTTTAAGTACATGTATAGTAAAAAGTAAAAATTAGAAAGAGACAAGAAGGCAATACTAGGGTAAAATAGGAAAATAAAAATATTGCCTTCGACCAAATGGAATATCTAATTATCTATATTAAAAAAATATCAACAACGAGTAAAATTCTCTGTTGATGGAGTTTCGTGTTATTTTAAAAGTTTAAGGAGCACACATGATTGAATTATTGATTAATCTAGTGCATAGTTACCTTGTGGTAGTGCAATAATGCAACATATTCCTCTCCCATTATGATGAAAATGCTTCCTGTGGTGTGACACATGAATTTATAATTTAAGTAAACTTTCACCGGTCCAATGGCGGATGATTTGAAGATTATTTAATTTGTTGCATAATGTTCGGTTCTATTTTTGAGGATATAAAATAAATAGAAGTGTTAATAATGTTACTAAGAAAATTGATAATCAATAAATATAGTAAATTTTGTAATTTTTTTATTTTTATGCATGTAGATCTTTTTTATTTGAGAGATGATCATGTCTAAAGTACTAACACGTAAATAGTTATATTGAACAACATAATTTTTATTCCTATTACTTTTTTTGTTATCAATGTCTTTTTTTTTTGCAGTACTTGTTTCTTCTGTGAATGATTATTTGTCTTTTTTGCGCTTGAATGTTTGGAGAATGGTTTGTCCATCATGAGTTATTTGTTCTTGATTAACTTTTTTTTTTTTCAGTGTGTCTTTCAATTGTTGGCTCATTTGTTTTCATGGATTTTGTTTTTTTTTTTCTTTCGTAATGTAATTATCGATATTAAATCTTCGTCGGATAATATCTGTGTTGGTGATTCCGATTCCTATTTAAATTAGTATGATTTTGTTACTAAGGTTTGTGTATCTAACACAAAGAAATAATTAATTTAGTTATAATATATTACGCATTAAAATATCATACTTAAGAATGATTTACCAACTTATCAGGATGTTGATCCAAAATAGTATGGAAAATGTTCATTGGAATAGAAGTAGGTAATTAGGTATAAGTAATGGTTGAGCCCCTATAAGAAAAAACATAATACGTTTATGTTTTGAAAATGAATCTGAAAATTTCTTTACCAAAATAATTAAGCAATCTAGAGTCCTTTATTTGAAAAAATCTAAAGTTAACTTCCTTTGCAAAATTAAATAATTAACATAGAATTAAAACTAAGGACCTTTAAAAACATAAATTATTTAAAGCGAAGCTGCATATTCTTTACCTTATAACATATTTAAAAAGCCTCTCTATTTACCTCAATTTTTATATGTTAAAGTTATAGCAAAATAATTGATAAAAGAAAATGCATATGTAAAATTCAAATGATTGAGATCTTAGCAAGTATATGAAAGCAATATATAATAAATTTGGATCATATTATTTAAAGAAAACGCATGCTAAATAATTTGTAAGAGGATATTTTTTCATGAGGTAGAAATTATTTGAGCCAATTTTGTAAGTATTATTAATAATAAATTTAAGAACAAAATATATTATTAATTAAAAATATCAAAAGAAGTATTGTAATTGAACATTTTTATTAAAGAAAAATGGCGTCCGGTCATTCAGAAGGTGGAGAATAAATTGAAAGCTTGGAAATGTAAACTACTATCCAAGGCTGATAAATTAGTTCTAATCAAATCTGTTGTAAATAGTTTACCTATGTACTACATGAGCTTGTTTAGAGCACCTAAGACTATGATAAAATAGATTATCTGTTTACAAATTAGATTTTTCTGGGGGAAGGTAGATGGGAGTAGAGGGATGGCATGTGTTAGATGGGAGACAATACAAAAACCAAAGAATCTGGGTGAGTTAGGAGTGGGGAATATTGAACTAAAGAACCTAGCATTGTTGTTTAAATGGTGGTGGAGATATGATAAGGAGGAGTGCCCATTGTGGAAGAATGTTGTTAAGTCCTGTAATAATTTGTCTCATGGTCTCATGATGGGTGATATGGGTCAGGAAGGCAGTGATAGCAGTGTTTGGGTGGAGATTATGGCCTTAGGTAGAAAGAATAGCGAGCTGTCCAATCTCTTGCGTACTGGGGTTGAAATTGTTGTAGGTGATGGGGGCAAAACTAGATTTTGGCATGAGAGATGGTTACAAGTGGGGGTGTTAAAACTGATTTACCAAAGACTGTATAGCCTTGCTAATAATAAGGAAGCTACTATTAAGGAGTGTGGGATCTGGAATGGAATAGGGTGGGCTTGGACATTCAATTGGCGAAGACCTCTAAGGAGTTGGGAGGAGGATAACTTGAAGGAGTTGATGGGTGCTTTATGTTGTGTGGGGATACGTTGTGATGTGGAGGATAGGCTGAACTGGTTACATAAACCGGATGGAGAGTTTTCCGTTAAATCATTTTTACAGGTAGTGTACAAAAATAAAATGCAACACTGTGATATGAACATGTACAATTTCACTACAACACTTTGGAGGAGTTTGGTACTCCCGAGAATTGAGCTGCATACCTGGTTTGTCATCATTGGTAAACTGAATACACGCCAGAAACTTGCTAGGTGTGGTATTATACAACAACAAATGGCAAGATGTGCTCTTTGTGATTTGGAGGAAGAAGATGTCCATCACCTATTCTTTGATTGTTGCTTTGCTTTGAAGTTGTGGAACAATGTACTTAGATGGTGGGGTTTTAGTTGGGCTTGGCCAAATTGCCCAAAATTATGCTTTGAATCATGGATGTCTATGAGTTTAAAGAAAGAATCTCTTAGGAGTTGTTGTATCTGCTTCTTTGCTGTGATTTGAATTGTTTGGAGAGTACGAAATGAAAAGATGTTTAATAACAGACAACCATCCATAGATAATGCAATTGGAAGGATTGTTGCAGTTCAACAACAATGGTTAGCTGAATGGAAACATAGGACCTTTGATTCAAGAAGAGAGGTACTAGGCTGATGGAGTATACTAGTTAACATTCTTTGTTGTTATCATGTTTGCCCATGCTGTTACGGGTTGTTCAAGTAGTTTCCATTTTAATTTCCTTGCTCCTTTGTTTCCTTTTTTGTACCTTGAACTTGATCTTTGACCAGCACTGATCTTTGATCCTCTCATCCCCTCCTGGGTTTTGGTGAGTGCCGACCGATCGAAAAAAAAGTATACACTTAAAAAACAATTATTTTTATATTTTATTTTCAGCCCGATAAAATTTTAACTTTCAACCGAGTTGCTTTATATAGGAATAAGCCAATAAGTTGGCTTAATTAAATTCTCTATACTCATGTTAAAAATTTATGTGAATGTTACATTTTATGTGTTGAGTTTAAATTACATTAATTGAAAATGTTATTTTAATTAGTGAAAATTTAATAATATATATGAAGCGGTGATAAATGAATATTTGTAACGGTAAGTATGTGCATATTTATGTGATGAATTTATTATGTAACTAATCCTTTTCGTTTTAAGTGAGTTGATTTAAACATAAATAAATAAATATAATTTATTGTATTAAATTCATTTTGTTCTACTTTCATAATTTCCAACAACACTAATATCTTTAAAAAAAAAATTTATAAAAAAGTTATTCAATAAAACATAATCTCATTTCATATATATATATACAACAAACTTTTGTAAACAATTAATACACAGGTGTAATATAGCGAAATAATCTATTTAGAAAAACTTAGCAAGGAACTTGGAATTCCAAAACCAATTGGATTTCTTTTAAAATATTAGAATATTTTTTGTCTAGACTTTGCTTCTCGAAATTGGACAACTCTTACTTGAGCAAGTTACGATTCTGAAAATTAACATTTTCTCAACTAAATAACATGAAAAACTAAAGTTGTTAACATAAATAACATTTCTACACAATATGAATATTTGAACTTAGTAATGACCATAAGCAATTCTTGGAGGTAGATGTTCTCTATTTTGCCTTTTTTGGTTAGGATCTTTCTTCGACGTTTCAATACACATGAATGATTGTTGTAGAATAAATAAACTGGTTGCATTCCATATGATTTTTCGTTAGAAAAGTGATAACTATAAGTAACTATTAAATAATCATTCAAAAAAATTAATTAAAGACAATTATGAGACTATTCTAAGTAGAAGACTTTTGGGAAGAATAAGCTTTTGGGAAAGCTTGGAAGTATCATTTGTATGATTTTGATGACGTGGCATTCTAATAGAAAATTTAGATGCTAAAATTGAATGTGGAGCTACCTTGGTCTCTCCTTTTATATATTATAATAGAATAGATAATAGATAGATTGCATATTGGTTGAAGATTAATTAAAGGTTAATTTATACAAATATTCTCTATTGTTTCAGTGAAATTACAACCAAATTCATGTAGTTTAAAAGTTTGGTAATATAAGAAATGTGGTTACTAATTTGTTTACAGTATAAAAACTTGATTGCAAACTTTTAAATTATAGAAACTTGGCTACAATTTTACTGAAAGTATAAAAATCGTTTGTATAAATTAACCAACAAAAGAATAAGAAGGAGGAGGAGGAAGAAGCAAATAATGCACGTATAAAGATAAATGAAAGAAGTAAGTTAAAGAAATTTGATTATACTTTGTTATAAAATTAAGGGATAAGTACTGTTCATGCCACAAATGTAGTTGGCCAAAATCGAAATTGACACAAACCTTTTTTTTTTTCTATCAAAAATGCCGCAAATGTTTCATAATGAGTTAAAAATATCATAATGAAATTATATTGACGAAGATACCCCTCCCATTGTTGAGTACACACACCCCAGAATCGTCTCTCCGGGTTTTCCTTCGTCTCAGAGACTCTTAGCATGGGCGGTTGACCATGGTTGAGCATCCTTCTCTGCGCGTTTGAATTTCTCCGAGATGATCTCGAGCACCTCGAATTCTGAGATGCCATGGCAACGAACCTAACCCTTTTCCTTTTCCTTCGATTCTCAATTCTACTTTCGTTATGATTTTTGAAATCTCGAATGACGTTTTCTATGAAGTGATTTTTTTAATTTAAGGTTAACAGTTAAATGGGGATTTCAGGATAAGAAATTAGGGTTAAAGAAAAGACAGAACAAAACAATAATGACTAACTAACATAATAGTGAAATGGGCAAAACTGTAATTAGGATTTTTTAGAACTAAACAATAACGTTTGTGGCATTTTGATAGAAAAAAAAGGTTCGGTCAGTTTTGATTTTGGCCAACTACCTTTGTGGTATGAACAGTACTTATCCCTAAAATTAACTTTGTAATATAGTGTTTCTTAAAAAGAAAGAAAAAACTATTTCTTAATGGATGAAGATGTGTATTAAATGGATATATAACCTAATGAATAATTGAACACACAAACATTTTTATTGTTATGGTTAGTCATTTGCATTTTCTCACTTCATAAATATCTTGTCATTTGGATTTTCTCACTTCATAAATATCTTTCCATAAAAGATCCAGAGTTAATAAGATCTAATATGGAATAGATTCATGTTCTTCTTCTCATTTTCCTTTCTTCTTCTTCTCATTTTCCTTACTGTTGCTTCTTCAGCAAGAAATTCACAACAAAATTCATTCTATAGAATGAACATAAAAGTGTAATTATAGATGTATTAAAAAATTATAATAACATTTACATAATGGTTGGTTATGAAATCTGTTCAAGTAAATCTTTCACAAAATGGTTTAAGTTTAAGGTTTCTCCATTGTGTGATGGCTAACCACGTTTAGAGTTAGACAATATTACAATATCATATGGATAGATGTACATAGTGTTATTATTGTAAATATATCTTATTTAATTTTGTAATTAAGTTTATACTTAAAAAAGTTTTTAATTAGACCCCGTACATTTAAAAAACGTCAAGATTAACTGAATATTAGATCGCCAAATTGAATATATCTTAACATAGTTAGCCCTTAATTGTGTGTATTTTCAATTTGCCAATGGAATATTCTATCAATCTTAATGTTTTTTACACAGAAATTATCTAATTATAAAAGTAAAAATGGTATAGGGATCTAATTAAAAGTATTGAAAGTAGAGAGATTTAGTTACAAATTTAGAAAAACTACAAGGACTTATAATGCAATTAAACCTGGCTATGATCTAGCAAGTAGAAATCATTAACAATAACAAAAAAGTTAACTTCTAAAAGGTTTTGAAAAAGGGTCCTTGACATTATAATCCTCAGAAAATATACTATTATAGCCTTCTACATCACATTGTTGTCCCTGTGCCAAATTTTGTAAGTGTTCTAAAAATATGTAAATTTCTTTACTTTCAGAAGCATCCCTAGCTCCAAATTTGTAGATTTTCTTATCAACCTCAATGGTGCTATAAGCAGGAACCTTCTTTAGTCCCATCCCTTCCATCTCCGTCCTCACTACTCTGGATTTGTGAAGGTATCCTCCTTCGGCATATATGTTAGATAACAAAGTATAGTACCATGTATCATTTGTACTTATTTCTTGAAGATCTTTGTTAATGTGTTGAATCAGGTGTTTCCTACCGTGAATTCGGCATCTATTTAGGAGAGCTCCCCATATGCTGGCATCTACAGGGAACTGCATTGATTTAATTATTCTGTGTGCTCCATCAAAATTGCCAGCACGACTTAGGAGGTCGACTATAGAAGCAAAATGTTCTATGTTAGGCTCTATGCCATAATCCCTCATCGAGTTGAAATAGAAATTTTCGGCCTCCATTGATCCTGCATGCCTGCAGTCAGCTAGGATATTCATGAATGTTACTTCATTCGGTTTGATGCCTGACTCAACCATTTTTGTGAAGAGTGAAGCAGTGGCAATCATTTGGCCATGTACACCATAAGCAACAATCATGGTACTCCATGACACAACACTTTTCTCTGGCATGATATCGAAAACTCGTTTGGCTGTTTGAAGGTCTCCCGATTTGGCATACATGTCAACTAAAGCTGTATTAATATAAAGGTCGCTTTGCACACCCGATACAATGATCTTATGGTGAATCCATTTTCCCTCCTCAAGATAGCCCAAATTGGAACAAGCTTGAATTGCACATGATAATGTTACTTCATCAATCTCCAGACAATTGAAGTATATCTGATCAAATTGTTTGAGTGCTGCTACAGAATAACCGTTATGAGAAAGCCCAGAAATCATGTAGTTCCATGTCACAATGCTTTTCTGTGTAATCTTGTCGAAAACTAAATAAGCCAAGTTCACAAATCCGTATTTTAAATACATATCTATCAAGGAGCTCTAACCAAATTCATCCATGAAGCCTCTTTTCATGGCATGGCTGTGTAACTGCTGTTAGAAATGTATCAAACCAATGCCTGCATTAGCTGAAATAGATCTTGCTAGGCTATATGAGTCTGGCGTTAACCCCTTAGCCAACATATTAGCAAAGAGTACCATAGCATCATAATGTAGACCCTCCCGAGCATAAAATGATATAAGTGTGTTCCATGACACAATATTAATATTTCCAGATATATAAAGAAGTTTATGACAACTGCTTAGTTTCCAACATGCAGCATAGAACTCCACTAGTGCAGGCCCCAGATCAAGATCTCCCGCATGCATGGATTTTCTTAAAATGAAGCAATGAACTAACTTCCCCTCTTTCAGCCGGCATAATCTAGCACATGAATACAGAGCATTAATCATTGTCACAGCATTTGGTTCTACTCGTGATTCCTGCATCCGAATAAAACTATCAAGCGCTTCTCTAAATAACCCGTTTCGATTATAGGACGAAACCATAGAAGTCCAACAGGCAGTGCTTCGATCAGTGAGGAATTCGAAGAGGCTGTTCAGCTCTTCGCAAGTGACCACACTGACCATACATAATGATAAGTGCATTACTCAGACTGGCATCGCCAACCATGTCATTTCTAATTGCATACCCGTGGATTGATTTCAGCAGCTTCAGACAACCAACTCTAGCTCAACCGTCAGCTACACTAAGCAAAGTGATCACGTCAGGTCTAATTCGCTCCGTAATCATCTGGCGAAACATCTCCATCCCTTCACCGGGCCTTCCATTCTCAACATAACATGAGATAACAGAACTCCAAGAAACCAAGTCCCTGTTAGGCATTTCATCGAACATCTTCTAGGCATCAACCAAAAAACACAATTCACCATACATACCCAACAACGATGTTCCAATTAAAACATCGGATTAGGCCTGACTTAATGACAGTACCATGGACCTTTCTTCTAGTAACAGCCCTCAGAACAGAAGGGTACACAAAAACGAAGGTACCCATGTGAATGTGAGTATGGTAGAGTGAAACCACTTGGTGAAAAAGGTGGTTCCAGAGATAACACTTGATTAGGACACCAAACATGAAGGAATCAGGAGATGGGTGGGTATAAAAAATGAGCCTTGATGAATAGAGGGAACCCATTTGAGAATATGACTCAATGAGCTTTGTGGAGGGAAGTGGGTCATTGTGGAGTCCAGTTACGACAAGATGGGCATGGAGCTGGGTGAGTGATATTGATGTAGAACATGACCTGAACAAGGGCATGTACAATGTCATCTTATTTTTGTGTTATTTGGTTAAGAATGGTAGAAGATGAAGACAGAAAGAGAAATGAGAAAATAAAGCGAAGAGAAATGCATAGAAGAGGAAGAGAAAGGGGAACTTAGTATCATGTTTGTTGGATGGGGATTGGAACTAAAATTTCAGCCTCAGTCCCCTAAATTTCAGTATTTTCAGTACCTCCAATTAGAAGGGACTCGGAGACTGAGACTGGGATTGAAACTTTAACCATATTCTTTTCCAAAAGTACCCTCACCCAAACCTGTCTCTTTTCATCAATAAAATCTGCATCTTCCTCTGCTCCTTCTACTGTTCATCTTCTTCCTCCTTTTACTATTCTTCTTCTTTTTTTCCCTTGATATAGATCTTTTCTCCACCTGCTGAATCTCTTCTTAGGTGCTTGCTCCCTCTCACCCCTGTGGCGCCACCATACCTTCCAACAAATAACCGACAACCATACCCTCTAGCAAATATTGCTCCAGTTAGTTATGATGAAGCCCTCCGTATCTTTCAAAGAGAAAATCAAGAGATGAGGGAAGCTAAAAAAGATGGAATCTTAACTGAATCATTTAACTGAATTGCTGCAAAAATTTGCTAACCAACCAACCATCAACCCATAGGCTCAAGCCCAACCTTCAACCCCAAGCCCATTACCGTCTCAACCTCTTCTGAACCGCAAACAAGCATCAACGTAGTTCATGTTGAAAGGGACAATGGAGAGGAAGATGAAGTTGAAGACAAAGAAGGGGAGAATGACTGGTTGTATGAGCTACTGGTAGAATTAGCAAATTCAGATGAGTCTGACGATGAGGAGGTAGATGAAAGCGAAGATGAAGAAGAAGCTGAGGAGGAAGTCGAAGTGACACCGAAGAAGAAGAAGAAGAAGAGCAAGTCAATGGAGGAAGGGACAAAGGGAAGACGTTCTTCATATATAGCTAGTCTTTTCAGTGAATGCAAGACCATGAAGGAGGAAATACCGATTAAATGCGAAGATCCTGGTCCGTGTACAGTCACTTGCAGAATCCGAGGAATAGATATTCCTGATTGCCTATGTGATCCGGGAGCGTGCAGAAATGTGATGCCCTTTGAGGTGTATGAAACTTTGGATCTCGGCCCACTAAAAAAATCAAGGGAAGTCTTCATAATAGCTGATGCTTGCATCGTATCAGTAGTGGGAATCGCTGAAAACATGCTGGTTAGGATAGGACAACTGACGATTCCAGCTGACTTCCATGTGATTATGCCCATTAAAGGGGATAAAGGAGGGAGACCTCAAGTTTTGTTAGAAAGGCCATTTCTGAAAATAGTGGAATTCAAGCTCATTTACTACGATGAAATCTTCACCTTCTAAATAGGAAATGTGATTTAAGTATTCTATCTAACGCCCCCACCAAAGCCTCCGAGGAAAATAATTCAGCAACTGAAAGTGGATAATGCTGAAGTTCAAAAGGAAAGCTTCGGAAGAAAGATGCGGGAAAACCCAAGTGGGAGAATCAGTGATGAAAAGGGGACAAGGAATGCTCCCCCTCAATCCACGGGAAAGAAGAAGAGAGTATCATTGAATCCCGAGAAGAAAAAAAAGAAGAAGAAGAAGAAGAAGGAACCTGATGAAGATAGAACCCAGAAGAACAACTCAAAGTGGAAATAATGGAGCCAGCATGTGAGTGTCCAACTTATGGACGTAAAACAAAAGTGCTAGGTGGGAGACAACCCACCGTGGTGACGCTTTTCTAACCCTATCCCTTGTCTAATTTATGCATATCTGCTTGATTAATTGTGATCTACTAAGCATGTTTAGATAGGTTTAGGCACTACAAAAATTTCCACCCTAAGGCAACCCTGGAAAAGTGATGCCAAAAGCCTGAAAAAATGATGCCTTAGGCAAAGGCAACGCTTTTCAGGCTACGGAGACGCTTATTGGGTTGTGCCTATACTAGCGTTGCCTATTCTCAAAGGCAACGCTTTTGGTACCTAATGGAGCGCTATTGGGAAAGAGGATAGGCATTGCTTCTGAAGCAATGCTAGGGTACCTAAGGCAACGGTTATGTATGGTTCTTGCCTTCCGACATTTAAAAGAATAAGAGACGCTTTTCCTGGCTATTTCATGACTTATGAAGCGTTGCCTATTCTCTACCTATAGCCAGTCTTCCTAAGTATGGCCTATTGTTTGGAAATTTTTTTTAAAAAAATTTAAATATATATACATATCTATTTATATACAATTTTTTCTTAATTTGGTTATTTTTAATTAATAACATTATTATACATATATATATGGGAAGGTCTACTATGAGGACATTATAACTATCTTCCAATGAGGATTTTACTATTATGGAGTTAGAAAAATACATATATATACAAAGAAAAACATAATTAACCTGTTATAGAATTTACGCCAAAGAAAGATGTTTAGACATCTCATCACGTTACGTCCACCAAAAAAAAGAGACATCTAACGTCAAAATATACAAACACATACAAGTTTCAGAATTTACTAAGAAACCAAAAACTGTATCCTGAAATATTTAATCCAAACATGTAATAACACCCACTTCCAAGACTTCTTCCACTTTGTGAATTTTGCCAACAGGATGTCCTCATGATAATAACCAGGGATTTCAATCTTCCTGAATATCTCTAAGATTATCTTGTAATTGAAAGAAACAATAATTAATAAAATGAGAAAGATGGTAACCAAAGCACTTTTTTGCTATGTCCAAACTAGGCCAGCCATTACCAAAAACCAGAGGCGGGTGTGACAAACAGGTTCAATCAGAGACAAAATACATAACATTAAAAGCCAAGACTAGCAGGAAATTTAGCACTTTATGTAAAGATTCATGTCAATAATGGAGTATGCAATTGATGGATGTACCATAATATTCACTATGCACAATGGTTATGCTCCATGGGAAAATATAATGGAGTTAGAACCCATTTATGAGCTGCAGAAAATAGACTGCAAAATAGACTGTAGGGCCATATATTTATTGGGTCCCAATGTGAGTTCCTTTCACTTGCTCTCTATTCAACTTCAGACCAAATTTTATTCATCTCGCCCTCCTACTAATCCACTCTGCTGCAGTTAAATTTTGAGATTGCAACCCTGAGTTAACCCCCTAACTCCTAAGTTCTAACACCCTATACATATCAGCATCACTTAGGAGGAGGAACCTGTCCCCTCAAACTCCAATATATATTATCACAATACTAACATATTTAGAACTTAAATTCAAGTATGCACACCTATTTTTTGAACCAAATAACTAAAACCTAATGCAAAATGCGCAAATTAGCTTACCATAGACACATTTCAAGCAGGATGAGTTAAGCCATGACCGCTGTTCGCATCAACCAGAGAGTTTTGCACATTTTGCAACATAGCTTCGACTTCTTCAGGCCTCATATCAACTTAACCATGCTCCGCAATCCATGAATCTCCTCCGCTTGGTGCTGCTGCTGGGTCTTCACGTCTCCAAGTTCAGTCCTCAAAGTAGTGACTTCCTCTTGGTGCTTGTGTTTGAGGGTAGAAATTTCAGCATGCTTTTGTAAATCAATTTGTCTAACATACCTGCCATAGCACCTAACCCGCCCTGG
The DNA here is from genome assembly GCA_036250425.1 of Stylosanthes scabra. Taxonomy (NCBI): domain Eukaryota; kingdom Viridiplantae; phylum Streptophyta; class Magnoliopsida; order Fabales; family Fabaceae; genus Stylosanthes; species Stylosanthes scabra. Next base: position 73,647 of record JASCZI010181437.1, read on the forward strand.
CTGTTCTTTTCCAAATAAGGACTGGAAAGCTTCCTCCTCTGTTTCACCAGAAGCTTGGCGACTCTGGAACATTTCCTGATTAGAAAAGAAAGAAAGCTATAAGTTTAACCTAAAATCAACTCCGTAAATGCATCGAAATAAATAATTATAATGGAAAACAGTCATAAAATTGCAATTTGTGTTCCCTCATCAAGTTCCTTCCTTTTTCGACTTGTGCGAGTTGCAATAAACACTTCAAACCTCTTTGATTCCTCATTTGTTCCCTTCGACTCGCGCTTCATGATATAGTTTTAACAATGTAAATAAAAATAGGAAAAGAAAAGTAAACGCATGCAAATCATGGCACCAACAATCTGAAATAATACCAGAGCTGCCCGCACTCTTGCGAAATTGATAGGCCCCATCCGATGAGGAAATTTCTGTTGTTCCTTATTTTTCTTGTTCCTTTAAATTATTGCCTACAATTACAAAACTTAACATGCGTGGGAAGCATCTTGGTGCAGCAAACAGAATAAATAGAAGAGTTTGATAGGTTTAGCAAAACAGACTTATGCTTAGTTCATAGATGCAGCAAAACTTAATTATGTTAAGTACACAAATGAAACAGATTTACAAACATCAATTCAAGAGATTAGTTAAAACTTAACCTGGATGGTGGGATGACTCCAATATAATAGCAGTTTTATAAATTGATCTTCCGGTACTTGTAGAGGTCTATTTTTCACCATATCCTCAATGTTGTCATAGGGAACAAAGTATTTCTGCTTAATCTTTGCCTTGAACCTCTTCCAAGCATCCCTAATTGTCTGGATCACCCACTTCTCTACACTAGCCGACAGGATGAATTTGGTCTGCATGCAAGCCAAATAAGCAATTTATATCCGTTTGCAGAAAACAAGAAACAAAACATGAATAATACAAACACAATACACTCACGTTGACGTATCTCCACATGAACTTTTTTTTATTCTGAGGAACAGCATGCCAATTAGTGTACAAGAGAGTAACAAATCTCTTATTTCTACCGATTGTGCCTACAAAGCTAGTTAGGTTAGAAACACTTTGGGCTGCGGGCCCAATTGGGCCTCCAATATCAAATGTGACTTCTTTCCGCTCCTCCATCGTTCTATTATAAATATCCGCACAACTTGTGTGCCCACGGGTTTTTTTCTTTTTTGTGTGGCCTGGGTTTTCATGCATTAGGGAAAGAGCTATTAGTTCTGTGATATTAGTCAGAAATGATAAGAGACATTAGTTCTTTGGTATTAGTTAGAAATAATCTTAGAAAGAAAACATGAACATTTCCCTAGGATGAAATAAATAAGAGAAAGAAAACATGAACACTAATATGTGCAAGTTGCAGCAGCCATATACAAGTTGCAGCAGCCATAAAACCATAAACAAAACATGAATAAGATAAACTCAGGCCATATACAAGTTGCAGCAGCCATAGACATGCATGAAACACTAATATAAAAGTTGTAGGAGCCATGTGATGAACAATAATTGAAAATCAGCTCCAAATTAAATTAAGGTCTGAGATTTACCTTCGTCCTCATCAATGTCAGCCATCACATATTTGTAATAGTTTTGATTGAGCGCGAATCTATCTTCCCTATCCCAATCTTCTTCATTTCTTTCCTCGCCAGTGATTAGAACATCAAGATCCACATCTGTCCCATTTTCTTTTAAAAACTCATCAATTATTGTGGCCCTTAGAATGGGCCTTCCCTTTTCCATTTCTGGTAAATCTTGATCCATCAAATTCCCTTATGCTTCTGGTAGAGAATCAGAAGAAGACAAAGGAAAATCATCTGCTCTTTCTTGAATCCTTTCTTGTGCTACCTAATCATGGTTTTGACGCCTTTGGTCTCCTATGATTTGTGCAGAATTTTCAGAATTCGCGGTTGTGTTACGCTTGTAGATCGTACGGTGTTATTCCATTTGCGAATTGAATCAAGCTTCCTCTGCAGTTCATCAGTTGCAACCCTGTCAATTGAGTCAGAATTGGGCATGGCAGCTGTTATTGGTTCAACCTGTGGTCCTTGATGCTTGTTCACATCATCCTTACTCTTTGAACTTGTTGGCTGTTCTGGAAGAATGCTCTGTTGTTCACCCAATGTAGTAGGCAAGGTGTTAACTCTTCTACTAATGGCATCAAATGTGTTTTGCAAATGACTAAAATCTAGCTTCTTGGGAACCGCTTTCTTCATCCTTTTGGGTGAAGGTTGTCCTTCTTTGCACTTACTCTGAGTTGCAATAAAATCTTTTTGCTTATGAATTGCACTATCATCCTGGTTGACCTCCTTCTTGGGTCATTTGGTTGCAATATCGCCTTCTTTGAGATTACTTCGTGCGGATGTCGACTTTAGACCAGGTTTATTCACTCATTCGGTTGCAAAATCACCCTCTTTGAGCCTACTTGGAGTGGCTTTCAACTTTGTTGTCTCACCTTGCTTAAGCTTACTATGAGTAGCAGTGAACTTAGGAATCATCTTGTCCATTCCCGTGGTTGCCAACTCGCCTTGTTTGCCCTTGTCTTGAGCAGCACCACTTGACACTTCTTGCATTCCATAATTCTGGTGTTCCTTTAGAATTTGTCTTCTATTCATTTCAAAATTCCTTAATTTGTTGAGAAATTCCTTGCTGGATGTTGCTTTGGGATCAGCAAATTCGCTGTTCCTGTCAAAACAAATTACATAGAGTTATTATAAGCAACAAAGCTAACTAGGAGTATACAAGTGCAATTAGAAATAAATGAGGAAGAAAATTCAGCAGCTACATCAAGTGAAATTACAAGCTATATCAAGTTGTAGCAGCCATTCAATTACAATTATTACAAGTTCCAGCAGCTATATCAAGGACATAAATAAGGAAGAAAACTCAGCACTGCAGCAGCTAAACACTATAATTAAAAAAAAAATCAGACAATACTATTCAATAAAATAAATAAATGTATGATTGTAATCAATAAGAGAACCCTCTTTATGAGTTTCAGCAGCTATATCAAGTTGCAGCAGCCATACAATTGCAATTATTACAAGTTCTAGCAGCTATATCAAGGACATAAATGAGGAAGAAAATTCAGCACTGCAGCAGCTAAGCCATAAAAATCAAATATCCAAATACCAAGTAGAATAGATACATAGTCAATGAAATTCACCTTTAATGTTTCCTAGCAGCATAATGCCAGTGAACTAAGGAAGAAAGCATATAAAATTCCATAATCTATGTTTTTTTTTTGGAAGATGTTACTGAAACTAGTAACCAAACAGGAAAAGGAAATTTGTGATTGTTTTTGTGAATAAATAGAGCAATTTACTTTGATAAATTATAATAAACTTTCTAATGTATAATCAATATCAATAGGCTGTAAATTATGACAAAACAAAAGGCACCAAGCTAATGTAACTAAACTTTATGTCACCACATATACATATTAAGCAAATCTTTGCTCATGAAGACTCGTTGGTGTCAGATTCTTCAGTGAAATCTGCTTCTTGCTCTTGTGCAGTTTTCATCTAGGGACCAACTTCAATAACCGTAGGAATCAGCTCAGTCCTCTCTAGAGCAAGTTCACCATCATCGCTTGGTATGGCAGGGCTCGTTAAGTTATCGTCCTGTTTGTAAATCATGTTACAATATGCATGCAAAGTTGATTTGTTTAGGTTTTGATGAATGACAACCATACAAGGCTTCGAGGAACGTTTTCGAAAGCAAAATAAATAACGATTTCGAAAGCAAAACAACAACGACAAGATAAAGCGATGAACAAACGAAGAACAACATCGAGAAGACTTCTTAGAGTCTTAGGTTGTAGGTATCAATC
>JASCZI010181438.1:21535-40580 GCA_036250425.1 Stylosanthes scabra
ATTGCTATTGTATGTGGATGACATGATTATTACTAGTGATGATGTTAATGGGATCACTGATCTTAAAATAAATCTTCATCAACTTTTTGAAATGAAAGATCTTGGATCTCTCAGTTATTTTCTTGGACTTGAGGTTATCTCTTCAGATGATGGAATCTATCTTTCTCAAGCAAAGTATGCATCAGATCTTCTTTCTCGTGCAGGGCTTACGGATAGTCGAACTGAGTCAACTCCTCTTGAGCCTAATGTTCGTCTCACTCCTATGGATGGAAATCCTTTGGATAATCCCACTCTTTACAGACAATTAGTTGGCAGTCTTGTTTACCTCACTGTTACTCGGCCAGATATTGCATATCCAGTTCATGTTGTTAGTCAATTTTTATCTGCTCCTCGCAGTACTCATTATGCGGCTGTTCTTCGAATTCTTCGTTACATCAAAGGTACAATGTTTCAAGGTCTTTATTTTTCTGCTCAATCTTCTTTGACTCTCCATGCATATTCCAATGCTGATTGGGCTGGTGATCCTACTGATCGACGATCTACTACTGGTTATTGTTTGTTTCTTGGTGACTCACTCATCTCTTGGCGTGCCAAGAAGCAAACCTTCACAGCTAGATCAAGTACTGAAGCCGAATATCGTGCACTAGCTGACACAACTGCTGAAGTCGTTGCAATTCGCTGGCTTCTTCAAGATTTGGGTGTACCTCAATTATCTCCAACTGATCTCTACTGTGATAACAGAAGTGCTATCCAAATTGCTCATAATGACGTTTTTCATGAGCGCACGAAACATATTGAGATTGATTGTCATTTTGTTCGTCAACGACTCCTCATTGGTGCAATACGACTCATTTCTGTCGGAACTATGGATCAGACAACTGATATTTTTACAAAGGCACATCACCCAACACGTTTTCAACAACTTGTATCCAAACTCAAGATGATCTCATTAGCTCCACCTTGAGTTTGAGGGGGGATGTTAGATAATAATGATGTTTAGTTAGTGGGGTTGTTAGTAGTGGGTTGTTAGTAGTGGTATGAATAATAATGATATTTATAGTGATAATATTAGATTATTGTTAGTGGATAGTAGTAGTTAGCTCCTGTAAATCTATATATAGCTAGTTTGTATTTTGATCAAATTACTCAAGAAATACATATTGATTTTCTGAGTCTCTCTGTTTGTAATACTCTGAAAATAATGGGAATGTGGGTGAATTTTGGAGGCTCAGTGTGACGGGTGCTTTTGCAAAATTTACTTGATAGCATTTATGAAAGAAAGTTCAATTCTTGCATCCTTTGTTGCGCTTTTCGGTAATGTGGTTGGATTCTATTTTCTTATTTTCCCTGCAAATCTCTTGCTTTTTGCTAATTCACGTATAAAAGTATGCTCTTTTGTTGGAATTCTTTTGTTTTTGCATCTTTACGTTGGGATTCTTTATAAAGGTGGAGTCTTTTGTTGGTGCAAATCTGTTATGGAATATTCAAGTCCAAGAAAGGGAAAAGGTGCAATTTTTAATTGTTGGTGTTGCTTTTTAATAATCTTGGGAATCAGATGGGTTTGAAAAGATTGGTTTTTTCTTTATTTCCCATGTTATTGAGTGACGTACAATTGCAATTGAGATCGGTCTGGAGATGCACCTTTTTCTCTTTTATGTTTATGATTTGCATGAGAGTCTGGATTTTGAATCCTTTTACCACCTTATACAATGTTTGAGCCTTTGAAAAGAAAAAAAAACATTGTTTTGAATGTATATGATTGTCTTGATTGACTTCTGCTGCAAGATAAATGCAGAATTTTTTCAACTCTGTTGCCATGATTTTTTTGGTTCATTTACTGTGAGGATCAAATTAAAAGGTTGTCTGGGTTGTGCTGTTCCTGAGTCTTTGCTGTGTTTTTCACTTGTAAAGACACCAAAAAAGATTAAACCGTTGGCCTTGAAAAAATTGTGAAATAATTTGTTAGATGGTAAAATAGTGAGATAATTTTCATGATTTTTGTGATATGCTTGACCCTCATGTTCGGAACCATGATATTGGGAGATTTTTTATCCAAAAATATTGAAGTTTGATGGTATGCTCATGTATGGTCCCGTGAAGTTGTCTTTATCACTAGATAAAATTGAGAATAAAATATGCTTAATCTTCATGTTGTGAAACGATACTATTTGTATCTTTTTGATCTAATAATATTAAAGTTTGATGGTATGCTTATGTATGGTCCCGTGAAATTGTCCCTATCACTCGATAAAATCAAGAATGAGAGATGCTTGATGACCCTCATGTTGCGAAACGATTTGGATTTTTGGATTCAAAAATATTAAAGTTTGATGGTATACTTATGTATGGCCTCGCGAAGTCACTCGATAAAATCGAGAAAGAGAGATGCTTGACACTCATGTTGCGAAACGATGCTATTTCGATTTTTTGATAAAAAAAATATTAAAGTTTGATGGTATGTTTATGTATGGCTCCGCGAAGTCACTCGATAAAATCGAGGACGAGAGATGCTTGACCCTCATGTTGAGAAACGATGCTATTTGGATCTTTTTGATCCAAAAATATTAAAGTTTGATGGTATGCTTATATATGCCCCGCGAAGTTGTTCCTATCACTCGATAAAATCGAGAACAAGAGATGCTTGACCCTCATGTTGCGAAACGATGCTATTTGGATTTTTTGATCCAAAAATATTAAAATTTGATGGTATGCTAATATATGGCCCCTCGAAGTTGTTCCTATCACTCGATAAAATCGAGAATGAGAGATGCTTGACTCTCATGTTGCGAAACGATGCTATTTGGATCTTTTTGATCCAAAAATAAAGTTTGACGGTACGCTTATGTATGGCCCCGCGAAGTTTTCGCTATCACTCAATAAAATCGAGAATGAAATATGCTTGACTATTATGTTGCGAAATGATGCTATATTTTTTATCCAAAAATATAGAAGTTTGATGGTATGTTTATGTATGGCCCGCGAAATTGTTCCTATCACTCGATAAAATCAAGAATGAGAGATGCTTGACCCTCATGTTGCGTAACGATGCTATTTGGATTTTTTGATCCAAAAATATTAAAGTTCCACGATGCTTATGTATGACCCCCTTGAAGTCACTCGATAAAATCGAGAATGAGAGATGCTTGACCCTCATGTTGCGAAATGATGCTATTTGGATCTTTTTGATCCAAAAATATTTAAGTTTGACAGTATGTTTATGTATGGCCCTGCGAAGTTGTCCATATTACTCGATAAAATTGAGAATGAGATATGCTTGACCCTCGTGTTGCGAAATGATGCTATTTGGATCTTTTTGATCCAAAAATATAAAAGTCTGATGGTATACTTATGTATGGCCTCGCGAAGTTATCCTATCACTCAATAAAATCAAGAATCAGAGATGCTTGACCCTCATGTTGCAAAACGATGCTATTTGGATCTTTTTGATCCAAAAATATAGAAGTCTGATGGTATGCTTATGTATAGCCTCGCGAAGTTGTCCTATCACTCGATAAAATGAAGAATGAGAAACGATGTTGTGAAACGATGCTATTTGGATCGGAGATAAACGACAACGAATTAATCTCTTTTAGTAGCAAAATATCTATAGTTTGAGCCTCAGATGGTATATACTCATTAACAAGAAACTAATTAATTACAATCATGTACAATTGTGTGTTTAACTCATGGGGAAAATTGAGTCTACAAAGATAGTAAGTGTACTATGACTAATGATTGAAGATGTTGAGGAGGGAAACTCTGTTTCTAATTAATTTTCTTGAGAGTTGTTCAAATCCTATTTCTAGATCCTGAATGCACATCTCCAGGTTTTCCATATAGCTTTGGAACTTCTCTGTGGATAAAGGCTTGCCATTGATGAGACATTGTAGGGCTGCATCCACCTTTTCGAATTCGTTTGTGTTGGATTCTTGGGATTCTGAAGCAACTCTCTTAGGCTGCATACACTTGGATATTGATGTCCACCTGCTCCATTTCGAGTGTCCTTTTGGATCAGAGATAAATGACAACAAATTTTGTAATGAACTCAAGGTAACTGCATCTGCTTCTTTTAATAAACAAGTAATTGGTGAAGTGTTGTTATTGTCTTTGCTTGAGGAACAGGTTGTGTCATTCTTTAGTCCCTTCAAGTTTTCCGATGCATTTCGAACTGCCTTCTTTATCATCTTTCTTGAAGTCAAGTACTTTGCAGCTGCAGCTGCAAATACAGATTCATCGCCTCTCTTCCTTCGGATATTTGACTGAAGTTCTTGCATGCTTTCCTTTGATTGCATGATCCAATCCTTAGCTTTACTAGAAATATCCAAGAGCCTGAGAGACCCTTCGAGAAGATCACTAACTTGTTTGGCATTGCATTCTTGTGCCAAGGCTTGTTGTTCCATTGGTAACTGAAACAACTTATGAGTGCAGTCATGCAAATCCTTCAGTTCATCGAATTTGTGGCTTAGTGTAGAAGATGATGGGGTGGCTGCAGAACCCTTCAGCCTTTGCAAATGCTCTTCAAATTGTGATACAAGTGGGTGTGACGTGGTTGGCAAGCTATTGCTACGAATATGCAGAGAGATCTTTGTGTTTGTTTCAATGGCTGCCATTTTGTGTTTGTTTTGAAGCTTGTCATTTAGATGTTGGTATCTGCTGCATATATATAGCAGATGAATCAAAGGAGAAAAGAAAAATACTTTTCTCCCCCGGTGCCACCTAATCTTCTCTGCAATTAATTATATAGGCAAATTCTGTGGTGCCGTCCCAAATTGGGAGCATGATCATATATATTTGGATCTTGGTTGTTGAAATTCAAGCTTCCATGTTCCAACTCATCTTCAATATATTTAAATTAAGAATCACACGGATGGATTGTTGAAAATTCTGGTCTTTGCAGGTTGCTGATAAAAAAAATTGAAACTGTCTTGTGCATGCATGGAAATAGGATCATCTTATCATCTTGTCTGCCTCCAGCAGATCAATTAGGGACAAAAGGAATCTTTTGTTCATCTGGATGAGGATGACATCTCTTAAATAGTCAATGATAATATGAAATCATGTTAGCTCCGGATTTTATTGTTACGCCGTATCACAATATTCTTATTTGGTTGTCCTGATTACAGGAACAGAAGCATCTCATTGTTTCTTCGCCGTTGGCATTATAAAATTTGGAAAATATATGAAGGCATCAAGTTTTGGTATTGACAGCTAAGATGGTATTGAAATTGATTTTGAATCTCATATGAGCTCAGCACTTGATTTCAAGGGGTTTGCTTTAACATTATTATATTCTTTCATATTTCAAGTTTACTTTTAACTTTGAACTCAAAGTGAAAAAAGTTAGTTGAGTTATTTGGTTTCTGATTCCTTTAACTTATATCCGGAAGGAAACGTGAAATTGATTCAAGAGATTTTGAGGATATAAAGTAACTTGGGCAAAAGATATAGATGTAGAAGTAACTATATAGTCTGTTACTTTTATAATATATACTCAATTCCAAAAATGATTTAATTACATTCATGTACAAAGATATAGGTGATATGATTAGTGGTTGAAGATGTTGAGAAGGGAAACTCTATTTCTAATTAATTTTCTTGAGAGGTTCTCAATTCCTATTTCTAGATTTTGAATGCACATCTCCAAATTTTCCATATGGTTTTGGAAATTATCTGTGGATGAAGGCTTCTGACTGATGAGACAATGCAAATCTGCATCCACCTTTTCGAATTCATTCGAGTTGGATTCTTGAGAATCACAAGCTATTCTTTTTGGCTGCATCAACTTGGATATCACTGACCATTTACTCCCTTTTGAGTTTGCTCTCGGGCCGGAGATAAGCAACAACACACATTCCAGTGAGTTCAGGGTGACCTCTTCAGCCTCTTTAAAGATGGTAAGCATGGAGGATGTGGTGTTTTCATGTTTCATTGTTTTCAAATTTTCCAAGGACTTTCGGATAGCCTTCTTCATTGTTTTTCTTGAAGTCAAGTACTCTGCACATGCAGTTGTGAAGCCGGATCCATCGCCTCTTTTTCTTCGCATGACTGACTGAAGTTCCAGCATGTTTTCCTTTGATTGAATGAGGCAATCCTTAGCTGTACTGCAGATATCCAACAACTTCAAAGATCCTTCAAGTAGCTCATCAATCTGTTTGTTGCTACATTCTTGTGCCAAGGCTTTTTGTTCCACTGGCAATTGAAGCAGCTTATCCGTGTAGTCATGCAAATCCTGCAAGCCATCTAGTTTGTGGCTTACTGAAGATGAAGATAGGGTGGCTTCAGAAGTCTTCAACCTTTGCAAGTGCTCCTCTAATTGTGAAACAATTGGGTGAGGTGCATCGGGCAAGCTGTTGCTGCGAGAGTGCTGAGAGCTCTTAGTGTTTGTTCCTATGGCTGCCATTTTCTTTTACCAGGAAAAAGAGAAGTTGAGAGGTGAAAACTTATAGAGTTTGATTCAGAGTTTGAGTTTTAGAGGTTGGCTTTTGCTGCTGCATATATAGCATATGAGTCAAGGGAGACAAGAACAATATTTTATTTCTCAAATGTCACCTTGTGAGTATGCAATTATATCATCTTGATTTGCATCTCAACTTCCAGCTCATATCTCATTTTCTTTCCTTAGAAACCGCACGCGCTCTCTGGCCAAACAGCATCTTTAGTAGTTGCTAATATAATAGTCCATAGTTTGAAATGCATGCATTGCAAATCGAGCTCGTGTCTGGCAGACGAGTGGAGCTGTCTTCGAGTTTGATTAACATCAGTTTATGAAACTGTCTACCTACCACAAGACAGTATAATGGCAGGGAGATTCTTCATTTTCAGTAATTAATATATTGGTCACTTTCTGGGGGCAATGTTTATGCATCGTCCCCAGCTTAATAGCTGTTTAATTAATGCATTTTCTTCTACCATGTTGCATATTGTTAGTTGTAGTTTCTGTCTCATTAACATGTGAAACCAGCTTCTGCAAATTGGTTTATAAAAGAATACAAATAGTTGTTCTGCAGAATCTTATGTCTTTCAAGTGGAGTTGATTAAAAATTTCTGATACCCTTTTTATTTTGATTCTGTGATCTCAAAAACTAGCAACGACAGATCAGAGTTCAAACGCGCAATGTTTTCTTGTCATTTTCTATCAGTCTTCAGTTGGAAAGCTGAATCCTCCTTCCTTTGGTTTGTATTATTCTCTTAACATAAACTATGACTGGTTTGATAGCTTAGGACAAGGTTTTATCAACTGAAATATAGTCATGGGTTGTTGACTTGTATGCAGATATGATCTGTGTGGTTCTGAAAATGAAAAGTCAAAACTCAAAACCACTCTTTTATGTCAGGGTGCTATATTAAATCTACAGGTTTGGTTGGTATTATCTGGTTTTCAATTTGTTTCAAAGCCTCATATTGAAACAATGGATTATTTCATACTTGAGACACCTTCCTCATGTAAACCTGGATATTTTTCTAAGTGATTTTTTATATGGCAACATAGAAAATCTGGTCATGGGGGAATGGTATTTTCACTATTTTGTTTTGTGATAGATACAACCTTTATATGGTCACTATTTAGTTCTTGGGGAAAACTGAAATACTAGTACACACTTGACACTTCAATATATAAGGTCAATTTTACACTCCTTATTGGTACATAGATTCTATGTCATTTAACCTTGGAACTAAGCTGCAGGTTTCAAGTAAGGAAGATTATGATGAGGATTTCAATGCAAATTATTAGTTGTTAGACATTATATGCATCAAAGTGCCAAAGAGCTAATTCATAAGTTTAACCTTGGGGTTTGTGCTTTATCCCTGATGGCAATGCCGAAGGGGATAATGCATAAATCTTGTACTCTCCCTTGTTAAGTCGAGCTTTTTAAAACGATCGGGAAAAAAATAGAGCAAGTTGACACTGAAAGAGGCAGAGAATGAGTATTAACTACTAAGAGTATGTGCAAAAGAAATGCTTTTCATTTCATCTAAAACTACATATTAGAAACTCATTTCTTTCATATAATTACAAAAAATCACTTGTGCTCATTTATACAGCTAGTGATTCAGGATGTTGAGGAGGGAAACTCTAATCTTGATAAATCGTTTGAAAAGAGTTTCGAGTCCTTCTCCAAAGTCTTGAATTACAGACTCTAGATTCTGCAGTTGGTTCTGCAAGTTAGATATACTCTCTGGCTTGCTTGTAAGTAACACAAAGGATTGCAATGCTGCATCTACTTTGGAGAACTCATTCTGATCTCCCTCTTGTGTGCATGAAATCTTCTTAGCATTGTTGAGCATTAGCTTCGAAACCAAAGACCAGTTACTTGATTTCGATTGCGTTTGTCCAGATATAAAGTTGAGCAATGACTCCAATGTGGAAAGTGTGTTAACCTGCACATCTTTCAATAGGTTAACCAAAGAAACAGTCTGCTGATCCTTGTTGCTAGGACAGAATTTTCCTTTCTTCACCGTCGTCTTCAAATTCGCCAAGGCTTTGAGGATTGCCTTTTTTACAACCTTCCTAGAGGCCAAGAATTTCCTTACCTCGGCTGCAACTTCCATTTCTCCACCCCTTTTTCTTCTGATAATCGATTGAACCTCCCGTGCGCAGTCCTTTGTATGTAGCAGGGCGTCCTTCGCCGCTGTGCATGCATCTAAGAGCCTTAGAGACCCATCCAAGAGTTCATCAACCCATTTTTCTTGATGCTCTTGGACAAGGACTTCTTGAGTAAATGGCAGCAAAACCAACTTTTCGACACAATCATGCAAAGTTTGCAGATCAGTTAGTTTGTGCCTTAACAAAGATGATGAAGGCGAAGATGCATCCGAAGCCTCTAGATTTGCCAAATGCTGGTTGCATTGTAGTATGATAGGGTGTGGTCTAGTTGGCAAGCTTTTCGAGCGTGGTTGGTGATGAGATGTTGGGCTAAAAGGAGTTGCTGCCGCCATTTTTTCTCAGAGAGAAGAGAAAATAAGGCCTGAAAAGGTGGGAATATGTACAGGTGATAAGTTTTTTGGATATACCTTCCTTCCACTGAGATTAGTTCAATATATATTGAAAGCTTAGGAGACAAAAGGAATCAAATGTGAACAAAAATCAATGAGGGCTAACTGATTTTGATTCAGATCTCAAGGAGATCTCAGTATTGTTACTGCTATGTCTCTTACATAGGAACACCCCAACTCAGCATTTGTTTTTTCTTCTTTGAACACACGCTTGCATGCATAGCCATCACATTGGAGTTCTCAAAACATATTTCAACTCAAAGAGAGAGTTCTATTGCCATGTCACTTTTTTCAAGCATTAAATGCATGTATAGATATTATTATAGGATCATATAAATCAGTTTTTGGTTTATATAATGAACTATAGTACAGAGTGAATTAGTTGTAAATAAATAGGAAAATTATGATGAACAATATTAAGGTCTTGATTAGTACTAATTGGCTTGCTTCCACACAACATGGAGACAAAAATCACGTTGCTCATTGAATTTTTGAGCACATCAAATGAGAGAAACATGTGCAAGCTAATTGCACGTGTAATCTTGACAGCAGGGCTATGGATTCCAAACTTGAAATTGACTTTGAATCCCATGTGAGGCATAATAATTGATATGTAAAATATGAGAAAGTAGACCTTTATTAAGAGAGATGAACAAAAAGATAGGGTGTTAGAATATTATCCTTGTTGGCAATTTGGTTTATGAGGCTGTTTAAGAGTTATATTAAGTTATTAACTCTTACCTTTCATTATCATCTAAGGTCAACCTGGTTAGAGTACATGACAGGTGAGAGAATGAGATGATGAAAATTCTAGAATGAAGAAACTGTATAGATGGGTAGTTATTACTTATTACATTAAAAACATGAGGAAAATGAAAAATATGAGAATGTTGTTTTCAACCATTTCTATAGCTATACTTTTCAAATTTTCACTTTCTTTGTGTTAAATCCAGCAAACACAATTTTGATATAGACAAAATTTCCAACAAAGTTGTGTTATGTTTATCTATTTAAGTGTGAGTCTCAATGTCGAGTCACTCCTCGTTCGCCATTAGATGGGATGCGGACTCATTCCAAGTGGTGACGAGATGTGAGTCGACACAATGTTCCACACGTAATATGTACACATAATATGTTTCTTTCCAAAAAGAAAAATGAAAGATGAGATGTGAAGGGAACTTGGTATAGGGAGAAAAGGAACAAAGATAAAATAGATAAACTTTGGACAGTATTATATGTAGTAACACAATTGGATTGATTCATATTGTTGTACAATTGTGGGACAAAATTTGAATTTAGGTATCTATCTATCTATCTATCTACATTTGATATTTACATTTTTTTTCTTTTTCTCTCTAACTAGTAGCTGAAGATGTTAAGAAGGGAAACTCTTGTTCTGATGAGTTTCCTTGAGAGGCATTCAACTTGTACTTCCAGATCCTTAATGCAGATCTCCATATTCTCTGCATTGCCGAGAAAGTTCTCGGTAGATAAAGGCTTCTGATGCAAAGCTGCATCCACCTTTACAAATTCATTTGGGTCACATTCTTCTGAATCACTATTCACCCTTGTAGGCTGCATCAACTTGGATACAATAGACCATCTGCTATGCTTTGATTGTCCCTTCGATGCGGAGATAAACCTCAACAAAGATTCTAGTGAATTCAAAGTGACTGTTTCTGCTTCTTTCAGGATGCTAAGCATTGAAAAAGTCTCATTGTCCATATTAGAGAAAGAAACAAATGACTCAGTTTTCATTGCTTTCAAATTGTTTAAGGCCTTTTGAATAGCCTTCTTCATGTTCTTCCTAGATGCCAAGTATTTTCCACCCTCGACTGCAAATCCGGTATCAGCACCTTTCCTTCTGATAACTGATTGGATCTCATGCAAGTTTTCTTTTGTTTGCATGAGGAGATCTTGGGCCATGTTGCAAATATCAAGAAGCCTCAGTGACCCTTCTAGCAAGTTGCCACTGCATTCTTGCACCAAAGCCTTTTGTGTGCTTGGCAATTGAAGCAACTTATCAGCATAGTCATGCAAATCCTGCAAGCCGATGAGTTTACGGCTTATAGAAGATGAGGTACTGGAGGCTTCAGAATCCTTCAACCTCTGCAAATGCCCCTGGAATTGTGATACAAGTGGGTGAGGTGCAGAAGGAAAACTGTTGCTCCTATTGTGCATAGAGATCTTTGAGCTTGTTTCCATTTTTTTCTTGTGTTACAAGAGAAAAGAGAACTATAGAAGTAGGAGATGATGTTAACACAATTTGTTCTGATAGACTCTGAGTCTTTGTGGTTTGCATCTGCTCCATATATAGCAAATGAATTGAGGGAGACAAAGGGAGTAAGTGGAGCATTTTTTATTCCTCAGATGTTCCAAAATGAGTTAGCAATCATATCACTTTGATTGGAATCTCAGATAAAAAATGGTATTGTTTATGTGCTTCCTACTCACCAGGCTTCCCAACTCACATTATTATTATTTTTCTTCTAAACTTTGAAATCACATGGTTCTTGAAAGAAGGTATCTTTTGTAGGTGCTACTATATATATTTATTTTTAAAATAAATAAAATAAAATAAAAAATTCAAACTTTGTTCATGCATCAGCATTGTAATGGGAACATTTTCTGGAGGTGGTGGAGCTGTTTCTTTTAATTAACAGATATTTGTCTCAAATTTGTCTTCTCAACTAAGTGCAAGAAGAATCTCAAATTCAGATAATAAACATGTAAGGGTTTAAATATTGATAACAAGCATTTTAACATCATAAAAATGTGCTGAAAAGGAAATAGCATGGAAGGAAAATGTGCAATTCTATGAGATTAGTTTATACAACATACATATTTAAAATTGTTTCCCCTAAGTGGAGGAGATTAATTATTAAATATCTGTGGTTCTGATTGAAGGATTCTCAACAGCTAATGGAGTTAGACCTTAAGAAAATAGAAGATGAAAAAGGAAGAAAAGGGAGACACATAACATAGTTACTATGATTTGGTCCTCATATAGTATATATTACTAATGACAGAATATGATTTAATCTCATTTTTGTACAACTGTTGAGACAAGCATATGGAAAATTGGCTTGGTTGTTCACGGTTATCATATGGTTTTTCTGTGACTAGTGATTGAAGATGATGAGAAGGGAAACTCTAATTCTAATTAGTGGTCATGAGAGGGACTCTACTGCTTCTTCAAGATCCTGAATGCATATCTCCAAATTTGGCATAACACATCGAAATTTTTTGATAGATTAAGGTTTGTGATTTAAGAGAGATTGCAAAGCTGCATCCACCTTTCAAAGTCACATTACACTCTGTTAGGCTGCATCATTTTGCAGATCATCAACCACCTGCTTGCCTTTGGTTTCGCCTTTGGGCCGGTAATAAATAAGAACAAAGATTCTAGTGAGCTTACTATGACTTCTGTTTCTTTTAATTTGCTTAGCATTCACAGTGTCTCACTGCTTTTATTTGAAGAAGTTCTTGATTCCCTTCAAACTTCCTTAGGCCTTTCGAATTGCCTTCTTATCCTTCATGACAAGCATTTTCCACCTTCAGAAGTGAATCCAATTTTATCACATTTCTTTTGCAGCAGGCTCTCTAATCAATCCATGTACCTTCACATTCTTGTGCTAAGGATTGTTGATGATTGGTAACTGAGGTAAGTTATCAGTGCATTTGTGTAAATCCTGCAATCCATCGAGTTTTTTTCTTATCAAATATGATGAGTTGATTACAAAGAAGGGGTGGCTTGAGAATCCTTAATGCTCCTCAAACTGTGCCATAAGAGGGTGAGGTGAAGAAGGCAAGCTGTTGGACCGAAGATGCTGCGAGCTCTTTCTATAGCTGCAATCTTTTCTCTTATCAAGTTCTGAACTCTCAAGTTGTAAAGGTTAAGAATTTGGCATGCTCATACTTTATATATATAAAAAGAATCAAGGGAGACACAAGAAGAATATTTTTTTCTCTGGAAATGTCACAAAGTTGGCATGCAAAGTCTCTCATGATTCTTGGATCTTGGTGCTGCCATGGCATTGTCTATACTATGCTTCCCACACAGCAAACTTACCAACTCATTCATCAAAAACATTGACTTTGGAATCACATTATAGAATCTTCCAAAGATGGGAAACTTTTACAATGTTCCCCCATCTTTGACAATTTGCATATATAAAAGAACAAATTGCACACTTCAAGGAAGGATTCCATTGAACTGCCATCACAATTGGATCATCTGTCTGGAGAATGAGGAGCTATTCTTGTATAATACTAGTCAGTGTCAGTATCTGCACGCCGACGCAAGCTGAGAGTATAGAGGAATCTTCTTTTCCATCTTCTGATGTCTGTGTCTGGTCATACATGGATGGCAATATTCATAAGTTGCTATTAATTTTCTACATCAACTAACTATTGAATATTTAAATGCATAGTGGATCTTTGATTCATGTAGACATTATTCAATTTTTCTTTTCTTTTCTTCTGTTTTGGTTCTTCCACAAAAAGTATTTATCAATCAAATGGCAGCATATGAAAGTTGCAAGTTGCAGAAAAGGAAAAGAAAAAAATGGCAATCATTTTCCTAGACCAGTTCTATATTGCAAGTAGATTTGCCATTAATTTAATGCTTAAGAAAAAATGAAGTAAAGCTAGTTGTATATTTAGAGTTATATTTACAAGTAATTTTGGAAATAACAAATTACTGATCTAACTGAGAATGCAAATTTTTGCAAGCTAACTTTGCATTGAACCAGTTCTATAAAATTTGAGTTAGGACTATACTCCTTACAAGAGAATAGTTCAAGAGAATGATAACAAACCTTGATAATAGCAGATAAAAGCTTTATTATTTCCTTTTCTTGTATAATTACAGATACAACAATATGGAACTGTGAGATTCATATCAAAACAAGTTTATGTATAAAATGTACAAAAAAAAAAATTTAAATGAATAGAAAGCAAAAACAAAACCACATCCCATAATATCACACTTCAGTTTTCAGAAATAACTTGATTGAACTTGCAGGAGCTCCAGCTCTGCCAAAACTTTTGCAACAGTTGACTTCAATCGAGAATCGCACGTCTGAGCCAAATCAATAAGAAAAACCTGAGCTGATGCTCCATATTTTACTCTGTGCTCTTCAATCCTGAATATTCTGTCCAACATCCATAGTGCTTTTTCCTGAACCTTCACATCACCTGCTTCTAAAATCTTAATAATAGCTTGTACACCTGAGTTCTTGGCTATACAGTTGACGCCGCCTTCCCAGATTTCGTCTTGCAGAAGAGTTGAAAGAGCAATCAGAGCAGCCTCAACTGCTTCCCACTCCTTATCTTCAAGTATTTTGATGAGTGCCGAAACAGCACCTGCCTTGACCAGACAAAATGTGGTATTCACATAGCAAAAGCCATTATGCACATCACAATATGCTTCTACTGATGGATTAACACAAAACCACCTTGACTTCCTACTCCTCCTGAGGGACAAAGAATTTTGTGATAGCTGAGCCAAAGCAGTCGCAGCTCTGAATTTTGCAATTGATGAACCACTTGAGAGAAGTTTCACAAGCAAAGGAATCACCCCTTGTTCAGCTGAATAGAGCTGAAGCTTCTTGTCAGAAGGATTTGTGAACCTAACTATAACACAAGCAACAATTTCAGCTAAGGTTCTTGTCACAGGCGAGTTGCTTCCAGTGCTCGAAGACATATTGGATATTAAAATAGACAACAAATTTGCTTTCTTCAGAATATCTGTCACCTTTTTGTCACTAACTGGAAGATTACTCAGTATGCCAAGAGCAGCAGCCTTTTCGCTATCCGATGTTGATGATGAGACAATATTAACAATGTGAATAAGATGAGCTTCATCAAGATGTTCATTCAACTCATCTGTAAGATCTTTGGAGAGAGTATAGAGCAAACTAAGGGCCTTGCTTCTTATTGTAGTGTTAGTTTCCTTCAGAAAGGGCAAGATTAGCTGAAGTGCTCCTTTTTCTTTCATTTTTCTTCTCACTTTAGAGGCGCGAGGATGTGCAGCAATGCTACTTAGAGCTTCTAAGAGATGGCCTTGAATTATTGGGCTGGAAAGGTTCAGGAGTGAAAGCATCTGCTGAGCAACATCCTGGTTAACAAGAATAGATTCAGACTGAGCAATTCTTGCAAGAATAGCCGATGCTGGCTCCCGAAGAGTCATTAGCACAGATGTTACTGAAAAAAGAAGCTGCAGCAATGATCCTGCAATCCCAGACCTGATTAGAAGTTGCACATTTTCTGTCACACTGGAAAGATTTTGCAGGGCATTTAGAGCAGATAACTTGGACTCAAGTTTGCCAGTGTGAAACATGTTGACTAGGGGCTCGACCGCCCCATCTTTGCCGAGGGAAAGTTTGCTCTGGTCAGTTAGCACCAACCTAGAAAGTGCTGTTGCCATAAGGATCTTGTTCATGTCAGAGCCTGCAAAATCATGATTTTAATAACTATATACATAACAAGACTTGTGTCCTGACTAAAAACCATAGATTTATGGGAATTTCTAAATCACCTTTCTTCAAATACTGCACTAGAGGCTTAAAGTAACCAGCCTCTGCCATGTGAAGTGCATTTTGAGTATTACTGGACAATATATCCAACAACTTTGCTGCACCTTGCGAAGCGATGGGGTCGCTTCCATTAAGGATAGAGACTAACATTACAATGCACCCTTGAATTCTTCCGATTTGCCGTCGAACTGCAGGAAGATCAGAGAGTTCTAGAAGCAGTCCCACTGCTTCCCTCCTCTCTTCTGCATCTCTTGTTAGAGACTTCACCACTGCTGATAAAAACTCAGTATCTGCCATCTTCTCCTGCACAGTACTATTACATAAGATAACTAAGTAATTAACAAGTATATATAGTCAATTTCATAAGAAATGTTGTTGCCTTATTTGCAGAATTTTACCTTTGTCTCATCGTTTCCCAAAGCCATGTTTCTTAACAATTGAATGATGTTAAGTCTATTGTCTGCCTTACCCGAACGCAGTCTATTTAATAGAACCGAAACAACAGCTTCCTCATTAATTAAACAACTTTCCAGCTTCTCATCCCTGATGAACTCCTTCAGTCTCCAAAGAGCAACTGCAAATTCTTCATCATTGCCATTCTTAAGTTGCAGCACAACATCTTCAATAGTAACATTAACTGTTTCCTCTTGTATTTCCCCTCCACCAGACACATCATTTGCAAACTCTAAAGATACTGGACTTGAAGGTAGGCTCATGTTCCCACCAAATCTTGCATTCATAAACTGTTTTTGCAATGTACCAATCTTTTCTCTAAAATCTGTGGACAATTCAAGGAGCAATAGGCCTAGTGATCGACCAATATCATGTGTTGTGTCCTCAATATATTTGATAGGGTCTTTCAAGCTAGAACTCTTTGTCAAAGCTATAGCACGGCTAAGCGAAGTTTCGATAGATTCCAAAGATTTTCTGATGGATGGGTTGTTTTCTATGACTGTGCTTTTGTTACTCAAATCACTGAAGATTGGTGCCAATTTCTCAACCAACATGGCAAACTCAGTAAAAGCATCTATCTCAATTTCAGGATTCATAGCAAATGAAGCAACCTCATCAACCAGAGCTACTAGCTCTGACATGAATTCAGAAAATCTTCTCTTTTCCATAATCATACTCATGAAAAACTGGAATTTTTTTTTAACAAAATTAGTAAACTGAACCTGGGTAACAAATAATAACAAAACAAAGGGGAAAATCAATCACAGAAGGAAATTCAGAGGGAAATTGAATTGAACCTGTTGAGCAAATGCAAGGGATGACTAATAAGAAAACTGAGTAACACCTAGAAGTTGAGGTTAGACTTCCACATGTTAAAAGGTGAGAACTTTTTCAGAAATCCAAACGAAGAAGCAAAGAATAAGAGCACCCCACTTGTTAATTCTTCATCTTATTGAAGTTGATACAGAAGGTAAAACAAGGGGTTGAAATTGGAGGCATGAATTATAATAAGGACAAGTCATTGTTTGATAGGTACTACCCATTAAATGTAAGAGACTATATTATATGGTTGTCTTGTTATACTCTTCATGGACCTCACGCTGATGAAACCAATGAATGAAAAAATCCAAAGTAAACAATGGGAGAAAGAAAAGACCAAGTCAAAATCTTTGTAATAAAGTCTAAACTTTTATTTTGTTTATTTCTTTGGGTTAAGCTAATGAGCTTTGCTATTTACTCCAGTTTGCTTGGAAGCATTTATATTTTGTTTTCAGTTTACAGTTACCATGTTTGGATTTCCTGTATTTTCTTTCCAAAGTCAAACTTCAACTTTAACCCACCTCAGACGGCTATTTCCACATTAAACTCATGTTTGAATTTGTTAATGTTTAAAAAAAGAGGGGGAGGAGGGAGCACTTTAGTTATTTATATTATTCTGAAAATAAAGTGATCTAATATTTTAAAGGAAAAAACTACCCAAACGAGGTTAACTAGAGTTCCAAATGTCACGTTAACTGACGATATTTTGGTATTTTTGAGTTTTCACAAATAGGTTCATCTTTCATGGGTAGAAAATTCATTTACTTCTAGGTAGTTTTCCTAAAGAACTTTTTTTTTCTTTCATTTCTTTTAGCAGTGAGAATACTCCTTTCATTACCATTTTCTAGATTCAAACTTGAAACTGCATAAGAATTTATCTTCCACTCAACTAACTTGGTGTTGTTGGTAGTGGAGACTGGAGACAGTGTCATAATGTGTATGAATAATTTATGGCAACATATATATGTTAACAACCTGGCATTATACACGTTCTCTTCAGAGGCCAGCTATTTATGCTAACCTTTTTCTTTCTGTATTTTTCTCCTTATTCAGACTTATTCTAATTCTGGTAGTAATGAGGGGGGAAAAAAGGAAAATTCTGCTTTTTTATTTTTTTTAAATTGTAGCAAATAGCAGAATGTAATATTGGAGAAGTAAGATATGGAGGATAAGAAAGGTGACAGTGGCATATGATCCAAAAAACTATAATTTCAATTTCTTTTTTTCCTTTCATCTCAGTTTATGTATGTACAAGTATCAGTAATTTGTTCTTTTACATGACTAGTAACTGAAGATATTGAGAAGAGAAACTCTAGTTCTAATTAGTTGCCTCGAAAGGCGTTCCACGCCTGCTTCTAGATCCTGAATGCACAACTCCAAATTTTCCATGTGGCTGTGAAGATTCTCAACTGAGGAAGGCTTGTGATTCATGAGAGTCTTCAAAGCTGCATCTACTTTTTCAAATTCATTTGTGTCACATGGTTCAACTCTACTAGAATTCATTATCTTTGGTATCACTTTCCACTTTCCCTGGCTTTGTTGCTCATTTGGACCATTGATGAACAACAAAAAGATTCTAATGAGTTCAATGTGATTAATTCTGCTTCTTTTAAGAAGGTGAAAGTCTTGTTGTTTTTACTTGAAGAAGAAGCAACCGTGTGATCCTTCTTGAATCCTTTCAAGTTTGTTAAGGCCTTCTGAATTATTGCCTTCTTGATCTGCTTCCTTGATGCAATGTATCTTCCAACCTCAATTGAGATTCCATTTTCGGCTTTACTTCTTCGCCTGCGAATGACTGACTCGAGCTCACACACGGTTTCCCTTGATTGCACTAGGCAATCTTGAACCATACTGAAAATGTCCAAGAGCCTTAGAGATCCGTCTAATAGTTCGCGGATGCATTCTCCTGCCAAAGCTTGCTGTGAGTTTGGTAATTGGAGCAGATTGTGAATGCACTCATGCAAATCTTGCAAGCCATCGAGGTTCTTGCTTATCGAACATGATGAAGAACAAGAGGTGGCCTCAGAGTCCTTCAATCTTTGGCAAAGCTCCTCGCATTGCGATCCGAAAGGGTGTTGTGCAGATGGCAGGCTATTGTTGCGAAGATGAAGAGAGATCTTTGTGTTTGTTTCAAGAACTGCCATTTTTCTACTCAAGAAGAGTGATTGCTATAATAGCTATATATATATATATATATATATATATATATATATATATATATATATATATATATATATATA